>JAHLJT010000631.1:138102004-138231768 GCA_031308135.1 Acheta domesticus
GAAAATTACGCAATTACCACAGTAAATTGTACTATCTAAGATTTGTATTCTCACACGTTCTATCGTTTGGATCAAAACTCCAAAGTACTTCCCGACGGAATATCACCAATTGTATAATACGAAATAAGATATTTCACAAAAAAATCTTCCCACTGGAATCTAAATTAATATATTAATGATTCTCTCGCTCTAAGCGGTTTTATTTTTATTTTATTATCTTCTTGATAATTTTGCCCATAGGTCTCGTGCGTTCCACACACATGTGTAAAATATTGAAAGATTGAATTTCGTTTGTGTGATGATAAAACGGCAATATATGAAGAATTTATTTGCGTATACTTACACAATTTATTCAAATTTACAATGCACCAAAATAAATAATGTAGTTATACGGCTGTAATATTTTGTATCATTTTCAATATCATTCTGATCAATCAATAAACTGGTGTCCCTGTGACCAAAAGCGATGTAATAATTATTCACAATTTTATCGGAATATTAATAACGAACTGTAGACTATACTAAGCCACTACTCCTATATACTACTTCTTTAACTACTACTATATACTCCGTATATACGTATGTATACGGAAAAGTAAAAAGAACGTAAGAAGGAGAAGGAGGACGAGAAGAAGAAGAAATTGTTGTCCCACACGGTGCCGTTTCTCCGGGCGTCTCATGCGCCCTCGCCGCTCGCTTCGCGCGTCGCGGATGGACGATGAAACCATTTAATGGAGGAAGCACAAATTGCGCCGTTACTGCTGCGAGACGAGTAAATTAAATTATGTCGTTCGTTGCGAGAGGCCAAGGTTGCTCAAACCCTCTTCTCCGCCGCCTCCTACTCCGGCAGAAGTAAGTCTGCGAGGCGACGCGGCGCGGAGCGGAGCGGCTCGCGGGGGCAACCTGCGTCGCTGAGCGCGCAACTTCCCGGTCGTCGTCGGAGAAGAGAGTTTGTGAGAGGGACGCCACGCGACTCTCGAGAGGAAAATCGCTGCTGCGTTTTGAGAGCCAATCTCTCCAGGAGCAACGTGGGAGGAAAGGGTTTCCTTGCGCAAAATGAGCGATCGCGTTCAATCGCTAAGTGAAAATGGAGTCCAGGACAATCCAGGTGTGCAAGTGGATTAATATGTATAACTTTGGCACTGATGTTTTTTTTTCTTCTAATAACGTGTGAACAGTGCGAAAACGAAAGTAACTAAGACCCCTCCTAAATCTTTTCGTTGTCACAAAACAAAGAATATGGCCACACATTCAAAAAACATTACCCGATATATTGAGGCGTTCGGATGTACGATGTATAACACTTTTTACCAAATCGAGATGATGAAGGAGAGGGAATGCCTTTGCCCAGGATTCAAAAAACGGACAGTAAATGGGACAGAAATAATTCGCTAGGACACTATGACTGTGCCGTTCGTTTCGTTTTAAATCGATTCATTTGTGAACATGAAATGCCAGTTACTATTTACACTCAAAAGTCTCCTTAACGACCACATTCTCAACCACAGGAACGTTCATTCACTGTTCATCGACTTACGAAAGAAATCTTCCAACTCATCCCAACTTCCGCCAAGGACGAATTCTAGTAGTGCAATGACTGCACACCTTCGCAATGGAAGGGAGATTACATGAGTTCGTTAAGTAGATTTACAAATGTCAAAACGTTAGCTAACCCTTCAAAACAGGTTTGACACACAAAATGTAGGCACCCGCATTCCACCGTCTGTAGTTATATACAGTTAGTAACAGTGTTGTTTGTACAGTTCACAATTTGCTCGAAAATCTTTAATTTTAAGTGGAAACTTAATACTAATGAAAAACATATTACAAGACAATTGAATAATTCCAGTAAAATAAAATGTAACTTTGTAAGCCTAGAAGAAATGGCCTTGAATTTGAAATTCAGCCAGCACATTAATTCGCTCCGCTACTAGCCGCTAGAAAGGTTTCCAAGCAACAAAATGTGCTGTGAACTTCAAGTTGAAGGCCGTTTCGTCTAGGTGTACAATTTGAAGTTTTTCGAGCAAATTATGGACTGTACAAAGAAGTCTTACCAACTGTACATCCAATGACTATTGTCCAAATATTTGTCTACTTGACAGCTAAGGATGTGAGCGTTGTTACCGCTTACTCGGGCGGCTGACAAGTAGTCTTGAGGTCGTTTCCGCATCAGATCACAACAGCACCAGCACCAGTAGCAGGAAACAAATCGTAATAGGAGCTCATAACAGAGGACGACACAGAACCGCAAACGTAATATGTAGAACCTAATTGTAAGAAGTAAAGGTGCTCTTCAATTTTCAGTTGCTTCGCGTTATTATATTTCATTTTCTTCTTGATAAGTATCGGCATCTCGGCAGTGACATCATCAGAATTATAAGTCTCTGATTGGATAACGGAACCCCCTTTTTGCTGTCAGCGGCTATATTCAAGTAGACAGAAATATTATTCGGACTATTGTCCGAATTCCTATTGGAAGATAATTTTAGTTCTTTCACTTGGAATGCAAAGTCGTTCATGTTGAGCGAAGAAATTACACCTAATCTCTTCCAAAATTAATGAACTAGCAATAAATGAAGTATTTACTTAATACTAAACAAGGCAAAGTGTTCAACAATACGAATACCTCTAAATGAATTAACATCTCTTTCCGGCGCCCGTAAATCACATCTACCAGCAGTGCACTCTCGCACCTCCCAAGCCCAGCGAGAAGATGCATTCTAAAACGAGTGCTCTTGACCTTCTTAGCAAAACGTAAACATCATCCGTCCTTCTCGCTTTTCACCGAACGAGCTCTCTCTCTCTCTCTCTCTCTCTCTCTCTCTCTTCCACTCCCCCGTTCTCTCCTCCGCCCTAGAGGCGGGCGAGCGTTGGCAGGCAGAGCCCGATCTAATGGGGTATATACGACGTGATAAGCCGTAAATCCAAGGAAGGTTTCCTCCCCGTTCGCCGGAGCGCGGCCCGGTGCCACTACGGTGCCCCTGATCCCCGCTTCCCGCGCCGCGGCGATGCTCGCGCAAGCCCGCTCTCTCCTCTCGTCCCGCCCCGCCCCCACCACCCCCTCCGTCGCCGTGCAACCTGCTTCCTCAGACCGTCCAGGGTAATCTCTTGGCACGGACAACGTCCGCGGAGTCAGCGGATCTGCAACACCCTCTCCGCCTTTCTACCCCGCTCCCCTTGCAAACCTTTCGATCTCCTGAGTCCCCCCATTGCGGCGCCCACCCCCCTCCCTTCCGCTCCCAAACCAAGGCACCTCCCTCTCCCCACACCAACAGCTGCCAGCGTCCTAGCAACTCGTGTCGTTGGCGAGGTGGCACTTGGCGCAATGCGCGCCGCGCTTCCTCGTCCGTGACCCACCCCACCATGCTGCGCCGCGCGAGCAGCGAGGCGGGGAGAAAAGACCTCCGAGAACCGAAGGCGGGCAAGCTGTTAGGAGGAGCGCGTTAAAAGGTAACATAAAAATTCCAATTAATTATGAATATGAAATACGACCTGGCTGAGAGCACTACGGTTCTAAGGAAAATAAGTCTCTTCCGTAGTGTTTTAAATTAGCAAATGAATAGCTTATTTAGGTATACTACAAAGTTCATGATCGTTTTCAGCCGAAATAAAAAGTTATGACACTTCAATATTCTTGAATCAGTCACGCAATAATGGATTAATTTTCTTCGTAACTTCGTATTTATACACAAGTAACTACTTTAACCACTGGGGGTTAATTTGTGTAAGAGGACAGGATACCGCCCAAAGCCCAAGTATATACTGGAAAATGTATTAGGTCACTTTTCCACTATATTTTTAACTAGTAGTCACCGGAAGATGAACTCTGTAAACTAGTTATTCACTTCGCTCTCTCTTAAAGTAAGTTTAATTCACATCCTTCAAAGAGCTATTCATTTACATTTTCTCACATATGAAATTGGTCACAATATAAAACAATGAGTAAAAAAGACACATTAATTCTCCTGTCTGAAACCCGAATCCATCAAACCTTTGAAAAACCAAACTCGTGAAAGTTAAAACTGTATCTAAAAACAGAGACCATTCAATTTGTCACCATCGGCAGATCATCCTTGAAGACTCGGCGACAGTCTTGGGCCCCGCCTCCCGCGTCATCGCCACCGCGGCTGCGCAGTGTGGGAGACGAAATCTCCACCTCGTTGAGCCTGGTTAGGCAGCCTGCCAAAGAGACTCTTCGGCGCCCACCGTGCCTCGCACCCTCGTTCCACTTCAAATGTAAAGTATGCAAGTTTTTCTTACGTCGCCGCGCGGCTGAACGACGCCATGAAAAAATTAAATTAAACACAGCTTATTAAGAGAGAGACTTCGCGCGTGCCGAGCGAGCGAGCGAGCGAGCAAGAGGCAGCGGAATGTCTACTCCCCCTCCCCGACCCGAATCGTTTTATCGAGCACTTCATCCAGGAGCCCGGTTTATCTAGTCTGCGCGCCCATGTCGTGCTTGGCGCACATTAAGCAGTACGGCGGCGCTTCCGCCCCCTTCGTTTGGCGGACGCCACGCGCCACGACGCCGCGCCGCGCCGCTGTGGCCTTGCCGTCGCCCAGCGGCACACGTGGCCCTGGTACGCTCGCTCATACCGCGAATGCAAATCAGTGACGGTGCCGCTTCTGGGCTACTCGGCCAGAGTGGAAAACGCGGCCGAAAACACATCCACGGAGCCGCAGCGAGACGAGTTGCGCTGCGCCGCGCGGTGACAGAGGCGGTGGCGGGGGCAGGGAGGAGGGGGCGAGCGCACGACGAGGGCACAGCCGGGACCCCGGCGCCGGAACTCAAACGCGGCCGCGTCGCACTCAAACACGAGCCCACCAGAGAGGGTGGGTGGGGGTCCACTCGACATGGAGGGGATGAAGGGCGGGAGGGGAGATGCAGAGCGCAGCGGCGCACGACGGGAAACAAAACCTGTCCTCTCCAAACGAACACGCCGCCCACGCCCGCCGCGCCACCCGCGCGCGTCCCCATGTCCTCACCCTCGCCCTCGTCCCCATCCTCACCCTCCTCCCCTCTTCCGCTCGCGCGACTCGCTCGATGGGCACTCGCCTGCCGCAATCTCGACGGCCTCTAGATCAGCGGGGCCGCCACCGCCGCCGTTGCCGTTGCCGTTGCCGCTACCTGCGCCTCTCCTACCCGCAGGGAGCACGCTGCTGGCCAAGCGCACGCGGCTTTATGAAATCGGTAATTACATAACGCGACAATCCCGCGCCGCGCTCAGCTGTACCGTGCACTGCGCGCCCGCGCGCACACACGAGATTCCCTCCCGACCTCGCCCGCTCGCCCGCAAAAGGTGGGGAGGGGGGGTCGTTTGCATAACTGGCGGCCGCGCTGTGGGAGGGCGCTAGTTTCAACGACGATGGTGGTAATAATTGCAGTCCCATAGCGGCAGGAGTGACGGCAAGAATGATGTAGAGGAGACAGAAGGGGATGCGCTAATGAAAGTAATGACGAATACGAAGTGGACGAGAGAAAGAAACAGAGAGCACGTGCTATGCAGTAGGACATGTATTTGGCAAATAGTAAACGCTAGATCTCATAGGATTAGAAGAAGAGGTCAACAGGTGGGAATGGGCGAAAACAATAGTCTTATAGCGTTGGAAGCCGGAGAAGTAGTGACAGAGAAATGTTGGTGACGAGGTAAAGAGAGAAAGGCGATGGTGAACTCCAGCAGCGACAACCCTGAAGCCCGAGAGCGCTGGTGGCGGCGCGAGCGGCATGCAGAGCGGTGGAGGTGGAAGTGGCGGGGAGGGGGCGGGGAGCGTGGGGCGCGGGCCCCCGACGGGCGCCACCGCACCGGAACTAACAGGCGCCGCGACGACGACGGGCTGCGTGCGCGAGGGGAGGGACTGCAAGCGAGCTAACACGGGCGGGGGAGAGAGAGGCAGAGGGAGGGCTGAATTCGAGCGGAGAGATTCTGCCAGGGGAGAAGGGTCCGTGGTGTACTCAGGAGGTTGGGAGAATTGGGTTTGATAAGAAAAGAGCGTAGGGGTGCAGAACCTGTCGAAAAGATATAATGCTAGATAGCTCACATGTGACAAATTACTTTTCAAGAACTAAAAGAACTGTCAACGAAAACGGAATAATTGAGAAGCTGAGAACGATTAGAGAGAGAAAAGTCGGGATCCACACCACAATTAAGGATAAATAATGATGTCACGTACAAATATTACATTACTCTGTAATTTTGTATCTGTTTTTCTGATGAGATGAAAAACAATACTTATATTTCGTGAGAAATTTGAACTCTTTAAATATTTGAAAGAAATTTAATTGATAACTGAAAATTATATTCCGTAAATGGAAAACTGAATTCTGTTATATTTTTCAATGCATTAAAATATGGTAACAAATCCTCTTGATGAAACATAGTCTGTTTCTCCTGTGCAAATTTCACCATTCATATTTTTTCCTCTGCCATCTTCCGGTCACGGATCAGAAACCACACCAGAAGGGCCGGAAGTTCATTGCACGCAACGTACGCCGGATAATCATTACTCCCTTTCCCCCAGTGTCCTCTAGGGGTCATTGTCCTCTGCAGCAGGAAGATCCTGAAAATGTAACATTCCTAATTGGAAGATTTTAGTCCAGTACTAATTTTATGTTGCTTTTGGTAAATGCATTTGTCTCGAAACATTTATGCCATTCTAACAGCACGGCGATGTCGGATGCGCACACGAAGCTTTATTGAAATCCGTCCGACCGTTCTCCACACAGACGTGCGCTCAAATACACACGATTTCCCCTAAATGTGTTCGCTCTGTACGTGCAAAGAACGTATAAAAACGCGAAGGGGAGAAAGACCTCGTGCGGTCGGCAGTGACGAGACAGTGGCGACGACAGAGGAGGGGTCTGCGTGAATAGGAAGGGCAACGTGGGGGAGTGCTGCCCTCGGAATCCCTCACGGAGAACGTGCGCGCACGCACGCTCACGCGTGCAAGCGCCCGCACGCAGCAGGTCCACCCTCGAGAGAAGGGCAATGCCGCTCCCGCGGAAAGAACATTGAGGCGGACGGAGGGGGCGCGGCGGAGTCAGGGGGTGGGCGAGGCGGCGACGGGAGGGAAAGAGGGAAGGCGGCGAGGGGCTGAAGGGGTTTGCGAGAACACATTTGGCGGTCGCGCTGCGCACGCTCGGCAACCACGTCTGGAGACCTCAAACGCAAACACAAATTCGCCGCTGCACTCCGGAGCCACAGTCGTCCGGCCAGCGCTTCCTCCCCTCCCACCTCCACCGCTCACCGCATGCGGAGGCAAAATGCCCTAGGGACTTTTCAGGAAGTAACAGCCATTTTGCGGAACGCGTTCGAAAGATCCTTCTAGACAGCAAGCATCATTCAACTGAGACACTAGTTCCCTATGGGACTGCTATGAATAAAGCACTCAAACTATTTTGAGTGATATAGTTCGTGCATGCTGAATGAATTCATGATGACACTTGAGAGAAAAATCAGCCAACTCCAGAAGTCACTGGTTTTAACTGGCTAAACATGAAATTCCACCGCGTACGCAACCGTCCTCTCTTCTAGGAACACACTGGCCTTTTTCCTTCTCGGAATTCTAAAACAATTCATCTACAACCTGTTCGAGCACCCTCAGGTGACACCTAGTGAAAAACCCTCACTTCTTTAGCCTATTACGCATGAAGAATTAACACAAACACGCTGAATTACGTCAGCCTAATAGAAGACGCCACGCTACTTGGAAAGACGCAATGCCTCAAGGATCCGGTCCTTTCAATGAAAGCGGTTTACGTCATCGCACAGTCGCCGGTGGAATCTGGGCGGCGCCCGGCGGCTTCGGCTGCTCTCGATGGAGTTCCGGCGTGCGCGCCTCGCAGATCCTAACGAGAGTTCGTGCCTTGTCGCCGACCGTACCCTCTGCCCTGCCCCCCCCCAGGCGGTCGGAGGGGGAGGGAGGGGAGAGAGAAAGAGAGACTCGAGTTGAGACGGGTCGTCCAGCCGACCGGCAGCGGAGCGACCGACCGATTCGGGAGCAGCGGCCCGCGAACTTTGCGAAACTCTCCCGCTTGTTGTTGTTCAACAGTGGCGACGGCAGCACTTTCGGATCTGGGCGCCACCGCATTCGCAAAGACCTGCTAGGCGTGAGGTGCGGAGCGAGAGCGGGAAGGGACAGGGACAGTCGGAGGAGAGGGTGTGGGTCGGGACACGGAAGCAACCAAGTGGAGAGAGATGCGCAGGGACGAAATAGGAATTTGCAATGGTGGAGGGGCAGTGGTCACCGGGAGACGTGCGCGGCGGGGACGAGGCGGCGAGAGCGAGGGAGGCGATGCGGTGCGGTGCGGTGCGGACACGGCACGACGAGGGCCGCCGTTCGGTCGCTCCGAAGCTCCCGGTGATGGTGGGTAGGTCTGTGCCAAGCAAGGGCGGAGCGAGGCGACGAGCAGAGCGTGGGCGAGAGCAGGCGGGCCGGCGGCTTTCACCTTCAGATTACAACGCGGTTTCACCCGCGCAGATCGCGTCGCGAATTACGTACTTCGCCCGCGCGCCCGCGTCGGCGCAGGCCGAGAAGCTTCGAGTTAGATGTGGTAGAGGCGCATGAGGGGCTCCGAGGCACAAGCGGGGAAAAACTCTAGTCACGGCGTGATTCAAGGCGCTTCGGTAAGGAGGGAGAAATACCCTGGATAACATCATGTTGATCACGTTGTTGTATGAACCAGTAATATATACGCTAGAGTAATCGACCCAGCCGTGTGCAGTTGATGTACCAACGCCTGATACTCAATTCATTCGATGTTTCTTGGTTTTGATTTCTTAGACATACCTATTATAAGTTTTCTTTCAGCTAATGCTTATTCGCAAACACTGTAGTATATGTATACTCCAGCCTGAGTACAGCATGTGACGGTGTCGACCTACAAAAGAATAATCGCCTTTACTCCTCAACACAATACATTAATTAAAAAAGTACAATATGAATTGCTATTGCATTTAAATGTATATATCTTATGCGAATCTATTAACAGAAAACAAATTGTAAATTCTTCAAAATACAGTAGGTATATATGTCAGACTTTTCTTTTTGATCATTACCCACCACCTCAATACTCCGGAAAGACAAAACTATGTTTTCAGATTCCTAATATCTTAGGGTGCACATATTTGCCCCAAACAATGTTTCCTCCTTTCATCTAAGGCACAAATTCCTTCTTTGCCACTCTAACTCTCCTCGTATTCATTTCGACAAGCACCGTTGCGCCTGCGACCAATCCGGCCTCGCACCCTTTCCTTCTCCTGTCGGCTGAACCGCGCACTTGCATCCACCCTGGCTGATAGGACTTTTTCCCTCCATGAACTCTCCGACTGCCCCTTTTCGAGGGAAGCTCTCGCGGTGCTCATTCCATCCTCGCCCCGTCGTCCTCGGACTCTCACAGCGTTCATTTCGAAGCGACCCTCTCTAGACAGTGTCTGCGTGGCCTACAAGAGCGGTTATCTGTAAAGGTCCTGAGTAGTGGAAAGATGGGGGACGTAGAGATTAAAACTAGAGTTAAAATTAACCTAGAAAATAGTACAGCGGTAATGTTACGGACGATGACGTATACATTTATCAAGAGAATGTATAAAAGCAACACTACATTGACGGTGGGCATCATGCAATATGGTAAGATTCTACCGACGTAGAATAAACTACAATAATATATAACACATGTCTATCACCTAGCATACAGATAAAAAACCTTCCTATATTCTTCCTATGTTGGCATGATATCTTTGATCATGAACATTCAACCCACCACCACATCATTTAACCTACACCAAGTACACATATGGGCCAACCGAGGAGAGGCAAGAGCGTGTTACAATGGAGGCAACGGCGAAATGCATACCAACAAATTGTGGAGCTGAAAGCAACAGAAATGTGAATCACTGAAGTGGTGCTTTCTAACAAACGTCCCTAAGACATCCAACTCAATCACCTAGAGGGAGGAGAGAGGAAGTTACAGAGCGCAACTAGGTACGACGGAGATAATAATATATGGGGAAACGAGCGCAATACTGACCTCACTGTTTTCTGCCTTCTGTCGCGAAAGTGGTCTTACTGCAATGATAAGGAGATGGCAGTTAGGCCATCCCGTGCTCGCTGCCTCCTATAAAAGTTACCGAAGAATTTACTAGTAAAATTGCCGGAGGGGTGGGGGGAATGGCTGCGAGCCCGAGAGCGGCGACCGCGAGAGTGCAGGTGGCGGCGAGGAAACAGCACGGCGCGGCGCGGCCAGCGGGGACCGGCGCGGCGGCGGATGGCGGCGGCCGCGGAAAAACGCGCCGCCAAGATCGATACGCGTCGGCGGTGGCCTGGGGCCGGGCTGGACTGGACTGGCTGGCCGACGGCCGGCCTGCCCGCCTGCGCGCGCGCCCGACCGCCGCCCGTAGGCGTCAAAGGCGAACGGGGACGGCACGGCGGGCGCGGCCGCGGCGCTGCCCCTCCGCGAACAATGAATGCATTACGCGCGCGTCCACTAATGCGCGTGTGCGAGAGGGCGTGCCCGCGCACAGAGCAACTGTGGGAACGGACCGCCTGCAGGGGACCTGCTACCAACGACGCGTAATCTCTTCTAGTTAACGCAGACAACGTAAGTACAAAAAGCCCAATAAAATGGGGCAGACAATAGTTCCAGTAGCTGCTAAAAATGTAGGTAATAGCGGAGTAGTGTTCGTTTGCGGTCATGCACATGCCATAAAAACGAGCTGCAGAGACTCACTGCTTCACTGTTCTTGTCAGTAATGATTGTCAAAAGTGTCTACGAAGACATAGTTCTTAACTTCCAGGTAACTTCTCTAAACTGCTGCAATCACTGCGGATATTGTCCATTGGTGTGTAAACAATTGATTCAACAGGTTTAGCACTCGTTACGTGAACACGAACAAGAGATACGAGACCGCAGTGGAGGCTAATGGAAATTATTGTGATTAATATCAAGCAATCAATGTCACCTACTGTTTCGTGTTTGTCACATGGTTATCGATTCTGACGTATTTATAAACAAAGACACATTCCATTCGCAAATGTTTACTAGACACAGCGGTTTACTAGACATAAACGCAAATATGACATTTAGCAATATTCAGATTCACAGAACTGAGTAAATAATATTTTGATTTTAATGAGCGTGAATGTCCAGATGATATCTTCTCTTCTCGCCATCCATATATAAATGAAAATAACTAAAAATAAGCATAAAGTAATGGTAATAGTAGTTTACTGAAACTTGTCAGAACGCAGTTCAATGGATACTAAACGACGATTACCAATGAATATCAACTTATTTAACGTCATTAAAGAACGAGAAAGACGGTAACATAAAAGCATGGAAATAAAAGAGCAATGCCGGACGTTAATGCTCTGCCTTCCACTACACTTCGTTCAAAGAACCTTTTTTGCATTTTTAATGTGAAAAAACTCACTCAGTTCTCAAAACAATATAAAAGTGGGAGAAATAAACCTCGCGCCTTCGATGCGTTAAAAATGCAAAACGCTCTTCAAGGGTCGTAAAGCTCGAATCGAGGCACTGGTAAAATGGACTAGAGCGTAACCAGAGTCCAGCTAATACCCGGCATGGTACGGGATCTCGATATGAATCGTAGCGAAGGGACTGCATTGCAAACAATGCTGTCCGTTTCCGCTGAGAACCAAATGGGGTTCTTTGTTCTTGGACGTAGTCCTGATTTCTTCCTTTGAAAGAAGTATCGCATACAAAACCTGCACAATGAAGTTAATACACGCACTATCATAACCGCACACACAATTTCATGGAAAGAAAGACTCGATACATGAAGCTGTAATGTCTGAAATTAGATCCTTACCTTGACAATCCATCCACCGCCGTCTAACAGACGTTTAATGTTCAATTTAAGTTGGTATTTATACTTCCTCTTTCAATCTACTTTCCTTCGTGCGTTTCTCTTTATTATTTCGACATTGTTGTTCTCATGCCACCTGGAAATGTTTCCTACCACGTTGATGAGAAAACAAATGAAACTACAAATGTAAATATTTGCAAAACGGAGGCGTGTGATGCTTTCCAGCACAAATATCCGAGATTAAAATTAAAAGCGCAACATGAAATCAAATATTACTAAGACAAAGTAATTATTTTCAAAATAACTGGAATAAATACAGAGTTCTTGTTTGACAAAATAAACAACCTGTAAAAATAGTAACCGTGGGATATTCTGTTTAGCATGTTTTCAAACAAAATTTAATCTTTTAGCATTAAAATATTAAATGATCCGCAATATTCTTTATTAATTAAATAAGTCGAACATACAATACTTGCAACACCATCTATACTGCCGTGCATGTTCCTTGTTGTCAAGTGGGGAACAAATCTCATTATTTACTCCTGCAAGTTGGACACACCCGTATTCTCGAAATGTAAAAATTCCCATGGAAGTATTTATTTTCTCTCCAGAAAATGTTACAAATTATCAGAAATATTTGATCGTAAAAAGTCAATGAGATCAAAATGTAGGCAGTTGGAAAGGTGAGCCATCTGCTTCGCATGCACAACCAACATTCTTCACTTCACCAATTACAATCAGACACACACCTACGTCATCTCTCCCTTCAGAGAAACGTGCACGAGTACAGGACAAAACTAGACTAAGGGCAACTCACGAAATAAGAATCAGCTTTGTGGAACAATGGTCCAATACGTACCTGGAACAAAAAAGAGCGTACATTAGTACAAATGCAAGTCACCTTTGCCAAAACAAACAAATGTAGCAAACTAATGGAGCCAGCGCAAAATGCGATGTCTGCGAATGCTCAGTCGTTCCAACACCAGTTCCACGCTCCAATGCGACTACAGGGAGCATGCCAAATTCAGACGACCAACGAATGAGGGATGAAAGGCCTCACCAGACAATGGCTCGTAACAGCTTGCGGTTTATGGGTTTGATTTTATTCCGGTGAAGGTAATATGAGCTGGGCGTTTTAGAACAAGCAGCCTTTCCGCATTGAAGTACAAGGTGATTTTACGAACTGTAAGTTTGGGCCTATTCATAATTTTTTTTTTTGCTGGATGATATGCAGGCGGATATCGGATATCCACAAATTAAGTAGATTTCCTTACAGATATTTCATACTTCTCAAGTTTGATGGTTATATCAGGACAAACGTGTCAACTCAGTATAAACACAAGGGAAAATCTCGCTCTTGGAACTAAGAAGGGACACCGAGCTTAGGAAGACACACGCTACAAAGTGCCTCTAACGTAGATAATGAAAAAGGACTAATTAATAGTTCATTATGGAACGATGATGTGATATTACAATACGACCGAGGAACGAACGAGTATGGTAAACTTTACACGAGTGTATTAACACCCATTACATCGAGTTTTATGCGGTACTTTTTCTACAAGTTTTGTAAGTTAAAGTTTCATACTGAATCGTTTCGTGACATGCAGGACAGTTGACACGCGAGATTCAGCCAAATCCACCTAGCGGACAGCTCCCTATCCCTACCCTCGCGTACTGCCGCAGTTGGCTGTGGCTACCAGTCCGCCTGCGACTGAGCTAGTCAAATAGGATCAAAGTGAAATTACTATCCGATTTATTTTAAATAATATTCCACGAAATAATTACTACTAATAAAAGAAATTAAAAACTAAAAGTATAATATAATATCACATGTAATTTTAATGAACATAATTGAACGAAACATTTACTAGAACGATTCTCAATGATTAATTGCCAATATATAGTTTGTATACTTCTCTGTGATTGGTCAAGAACCTGTATTATAATGAAATCTGAATAGAAATGAGTATCATCATGCAGCTGGTCGCAGCCATTAAATGACAGCATTGTACAATGGGAGTATAAAATATAATAAAATAATATAATGTGGTCTATGCTTAATAACACGGGTAAGCTAATAGGCAAGACTCCAATACTTTCTAAAGCCTTAAAAATTGCACAAAAATCTCATTAGAATGCAAGCAGTCGACAAAATACTTATTGTGCAAAGGAAATACTGAGTCTTGCTACACCACTGCAGTCATAACTTTTGAAAACGAATGAGACAGAATGGAGAATGTATCAAGATCAACATTGCAACAAAACTTTTTTTCTCTAGCAAGCTTTTGAAATTCTGCATTCACATCGCTTCAACTCTATCATAACAACCTGAAGCACTCGCACATGACGAGCCCACTTTTCCGAAGCCTAACAAGAGGTAAAGCAGTCGCTAAGAGCAGAAAAGGGTGTTCGAAAGGGTCCTCCAACGCTCGAGGTAATCGGTCGAAACTCCTACCCGACCTACCTCTTCCGCCCGCCCGCCCGCCCGCTCACACTCATTCACTCACTCTATCCGCCACACTTTCCAGACTTCAGCAAGGAAGCCTGCAAGCTGGCCTGGCCATCCCCAGCCCCATCTACCCGACTCGCCAGCAACGCGAGTGATCCATACTCCCGATCCAGCCACCAACCCTAGTTGCCGCTCGCCGCCCTCACTCTCTTCCCAGCAAGCCCGCTCCTCTGCTCATCCCCGAGTGCTCGACAGCCATCGAGAGCGCGCGATCTCTACCTGCCCAACCACCAACCAACGCACCCAGTTGCTCAGAGCGAGCCCAGCCGCCCTCCAAACGCCGCCGAGCGGCGCTCACGCAGTTCGCCGTCGCGCCGCCGCCTTCCGCCGACTTCGCTCGCTCGTCGAGGACCGAGCGCTACTACATCAAAGAAACCGGATGCCGACATCGCCCCGGAGGCAGTTCCGTGCAAAGTTTCGTCTCAAGTCGGTAAGAGCTCTGCTTCGCGAACGAACAGCGACAGGCAGACGGTAGGCGAGCGAGCGAAGAACCTTCGAAACGCCCTCTCGCCCGCCGTGCGGAGCGCTCGTTTGTTCGCTGCTGTTCCAGTACGCTTGCAGCGGAGCACGAACGAAACGGGAAGTCTCTTGAGATGTGCGAGAGAGAACTTTTTAATATGGATCAACAGAAGTAATTCAGTCACACAAAAAAACTGTCTCGGGAAATACACACGGGAAGAAAAATGTTTTAAAATTATGTCGTGAAAGGAATGATTAGGAAGAACTGAATTTTCAAAACCATCTTATTTCTGGTAATTAATTTGGTTGAACAACAATAAAAAATTCTTCCTGAATAACGCTCGTCGGGAGTACAGCTTTCATTTCTTCATTATTTTTAAACACGATGTCAAAGAGAGAACGTATATGAAACTCTTCCGTGGCACACGTTTGCGTTCGCTTTGACGGTTCGTCATTTTTTCACGACACAAAAACAGCACATGCAAGCAACATATTTTATAAAATTGAAGAGAATTAACCTTCTTGTGTTAATGCATCTTCAGGTAAAACAACCAACCAAACAAGGTACTTCAAAGAAACAGCAAATGCGCACTTCATCAGAGCAAAATTAAACCGGGACGATTCAGGACTGCAACACAAAGTAACGAACAAAACGTGCGACTGGTCAGACATAGCACACACACGCAACGCGACGCGACGCGACCAGGCAGCTGTAACACTGCCGCCGTCGTCGCACTGCTCAAACGGCTTCTTCCCCTCTCCGCACCCCTCCCGAGTCTTGTGGTGCGTTCGCAATTCGGGGCGTGTTTATGAAATAAAATTCCACAATAAGCCATCTGCGCGCGTCCCGCGGCAGGCAGGCAGCAGGCCCTCGCTTCCATTTGCATGCAAACTAGGGCGGGGGACACCTGGCAGCCAATACCGACGGAGGGCAGGGCAGTGGGAGCGGCGCGCGCGCTGGGGCGGTGACGGTGGCGGCCGGAGGTAACGCGGTGGACAACGGCAGAGGCGGGCCGGAACAGGTAGGGAAGGCGACCAGGGAGGTGCGCGAGCCGCGTGGGCAAAGAGCGGCGTGACAACGGTATAGATATAGAATGACGAAAAAAGAATACTGAAGCACTCACACGAAGAGAGTTAGTGAGCAATAGAAACATGAGATTTTTTTTTAAAATTTTATTTTCTGCCCATTCGGCCCTTCCGGCATTTCGGGGGGGGGGGTATTATTTACAAACATATACATTACCTAAAGTACATAAGCCTCCATCATTTACGTTAGGGTACAAGTACACTTACTTCAGCTCATGTTTTAATCTACATATATCTATACTATCTTTTCTGTATACATTTAATACAAAATTATAACATTGAGCAGAATACCACATTTGTGAATAATACATACATACAGTTATTATCATACAGTACATTATACATTATACATACAGTCACATAAAATATTTACAACTTTATCACCAGCAATTTATGGCGGCTTTCAGCGATGTTTTGGAAAGCGCGACACATCCTGGATGGTGCATAAGCTATACGGCCAAGGTTGAAAGTTCTTTTGCTAGTTCTTCTGCATTCTTTTTCTTGAGAATTGAATGTTGGAGTAAGGAGCAGGACGGAGAAGGGGAAGACAGTGAAAGGAATGGGGAGGAGGTCAAATCAGGAAGAGGTGGCAGGAGGATGGCGACATAGTAGCAAGGGCAGGACAAGGGAATATTCAGAAAGCAGTGATATCATAACAACTAGTGGTGCTAAACCAGCCCGTACTTTCTCGCAAAATTAGGCGAAAAATACTCAGATTTTCGAAAAATTGTACTGACCTTATTTCTAATTCTAGGAACAGATTTTATTGAGGGAAATAATCTCTACCTTCATAATTGTAATTATATGAAGACGCAAAAAAATTGAATTTTTACAGTTTTCGAAAAATCAGAGAATTTTCCGAAAATGAGACCTGCACCATTCGCTTAAACGTCCTTCACATTATCCAACAACAAAATTTAATCAAATGGATGCATATCTTTGAAAATGTACCCCGGGCTTCATGTAAAGTAAGAAGCCCCCCAATTAAAAGTGTTCAAATTCAAGGGGTGGTGACATCAGCCAGATCGATTACGAAATATCAATTACGGAGAAAATCAGCTGAACAGTTTAGCAACTATCATTGTTCACAAACGGGCGGACAGCCATTATTCGATTTTTCGGTAACAACGACCCACAAAACATGGATTCTGGCTACACCATGTGTTACAGGAATTCATTTTTCTAGCTGTAGTAACTGGATTTATCCAGTGTTTCATTACCAGGGCCTGTAATAAGAGTTTTTCTGCCGAGAATTCGCCGTTTTTCGCGCAACATTACATAGAGGTAGCGAGATAATATGAGAGGAATTTTAACAGCGTTTAGTGAGAATGGAAAGCCAATGCGGGCACGGGCTCAGGATATCAAACAGGGAGGAGAGTATTAACGAGTTAGGACATCAAAAAAATATTGGGCAGATTTGATTTGAAGAATGTATCCATACAAGACGGAACCTGAGCGAAAGCATAAGGCCTCTGGCGAAATCGGGTAGCGGTGATGCACGTACGGAAGGCGGAGCCGCGCGGGCAGGGATGTCGAGCGAACGCACGCAACGCGGCCCGTTGTGACGCCCGCTGCCGCCGCCTCCGTCCCCGCTCCCTCGGCCGTGTGGGTGCCGCGTGATGCCTCCGGCGGCGACCGTAACACGCGCCGCCACCCACAGCCGCCCCGACTCACAACCGCCAGCCCCACCGCCACCTGCCAGGCCGCCGCTGCGCCTGCCACCGCGGGCGACTCACTTCCGCCGCGATAAGCCTCGCAATATCGACTATCGCCCCTACAATGTGGGCTGCGAGTTACGTGCGCGCGTGCGCTGAGGCTGCCGCGTATGCAGCACGCGCCCCGCTCCCGCTCCCGCCGAGCCCTGTGTTTCCTATTTACCTACTGAATGTTCCAGAATTCTAAAAACGGGAATATACAGAACTTCTTGTATCTAATGTTAGTACTCTTCTCAAATTCAATATTACTGAACAATGAAGCTTTTCTAAAAATAACCGCTTTGAGATTTGCGGATTTATTTCTTCCTGCTCCCATTATGTGTCTACATTCGGACATTATGCCTATATAGGAGAGAAAGTTTATGCTCACAAGGGTTGCATATGTGTAAGGGAGAAACCATAAGACAAAGATATTCCAAAAGCTTTCGATTGCCAATATTAAAGAACTAGAAGTATACTGTGAGTCCAGAAAGAGTTGGCCGAAATAAATCGAAGTCTATCACGTTGTTTTCAGTCCTTTAGGAAGCATAAATCATTTTTTCACTAGACATGCAATACCATGACGCTGTTTACTTTTCCGACGCAGTATCTCCCCCAGAAGCTAATAGCAGAAAGCTCACCATTATTTCCGACGTTTTTCAATCTGACAGTAGCGAATGAAACGTCACAAACTACGAGAACGTCCCTTTGCATTAAGGAAGAAGAAAAAATATTCTTCCCAATTGCACCAAATGTAAACAGGTTATTTGAAATCGATATCTGCTATTACTGTCTGGTTTACGTATCGCGAAATCAGTCGTGTTTGAAGTGATTTAATTACTGACAAATGGTCCGATAATCGCAACACAAAAGGTAAATTAGTTGTCGGTGTATAATACTCTAATTTGCAACCAATAACCGAACTTCAAACTGGAATATATACAATGTCCAATAAACAATACAAGATGGACTAAGGGATCGGACTGATTGATTGATTGATTGATTGATTAGTTGATATTTCCGGTCACTTTAGCTGCTGGATGGCGAGATCCTGTGCCGACCCTACATGTCGGTCTGCGTGGGATTCCCTCTTCCAAAAATCTCCCCCACCGTGGCACTGCCAAAGCCGGGTCAAGCTTTAAGTACCCGACTGATCTCCAGACATGTATGATACTCTCAGCGCAATGCATGCACGTGTAATGGTGTGTAAGGGAATGAATAGGACAAAGAAAAGAAAGAAAAGATCGCGCGCGGTTAGTGGAACGCTTGTTAGAGTGTTGCCCTAGCATTCACCTGAAACTGATCGCAGAAACCTCAAAAACTTTCGAACAGAGCAGCTGACCGCTAAATTTCGGACTCTCGCCTTTTTTAAAAGCATACTTCGCACTACTCGAGAAAAACTGAAGAAAAATGCGGAGACGTTTATGAAAAAACCTGTTCTTAAAATTGTCTTCATTCCACATAACATTACGCAAAAAATACTTACATTTGAAAGAACTACATTTGACCTCATTTAAAGATTTAATTTCGTAGAACAACATTTAATTAACAAGAAAGATCTCTTATTTCATGTAGTTGTAGCAAAACGCCGAAAAATGTGAAATTTTTGCAATTGTCGAAAATTCAGATTTCAAAGAAAATCTTTGTTTCTGCAATATAAGCAGAGCAAGTTTCTCAATATAATACTGTAGTATTAGGAGTGACGTAAACTGTAGCAGAGAATAGTAGATAAAGTACGTCTTTTAGTGGTTTCAAAACCAACTTACTTCGTTCGTACAGAACTGCGAACCTACTAAACTGCATTTAAGCCGCAAGTCGCCTAGAAATGTGTTATATTTCGATATATCTTTCCGTGATTGAAACCGTGAGCTTGGCGAATTTCTGAATGGTGCCGTCACTGAGCCTAACGACGCGCCGGATCTCTTTTTGCGGGGTGCGACACGTCGAGCTCCTTATCGTACTGTTTGCGCCGCCGCCGCCCATAATGTTTGCTATTTGTTCGCGAGTTGGCTCGGGCGGCGGCGGCGGAGGCAGTGGTAGAGGTGGTGGCCGTAGTGGCTTCGGCAGGGCGTGGGGGGGGAGAGGTCGATAACTGCAGTATGTTCTGCCGGCCACACCTGTCAGCTTCCTGGAAAAAGCCTGACAGCTACGCGGCCGGGTCCGTCGCCAGCCCGCTCGCGCGCCGAGAACAGGAGAGGTTTTGTGCGTGCGTGCGTGCGTGAGCGTGTGTATGTATGACAGTGTGTGTGTGTGTATGTGTGTTTGTGTGGGAGCGATGGCACGCCCGTGTCGCGCAGCGTAACACGCTGCGTGGGAGCGAGACGGCGCTTGTGAAGTCGGTGCACCGGCCGAGAGAGCTAGCTCGCGACAAACGTTCCCGCTCATAGGAAAGGTGACGTCACGACACTTGTTCCAAAACACATGCGCATGTTACAAAGTCGATGGCTGGGCTGACGTGTGTCGTTTTGAGGACGACCCCTTAATGAGCTTATTGCGGCAAGAAATACGATCTTACTTGCTGGTTCTCGTTCATATTAAATGCTTCACTTTTAAATACTTAAAAGGGCCAGCAGAATTAAAAAGATTAGAACTGTGATAAACTCACTACAGATTGATTGATTGTTAGTGATTCCGGGCACGTCAACTGCTACGATCATTAGTTCCGTTTGGGTACTGCAATTTTTTTTTTTTTTCATTGGGACGTGGCGGTAATCTCCCGCTGGATGGCGAGATCCGGCGCCGACCTACCATCGACTAGCAGGGTTTTCCCCAACCAGGATTTCCCACTTGAGCACCGCCCCAGCTTGGGCAAGCTCTATGCCCGACCGGTCTCCCGGCGTATGCGATAGTCTCCCGACATATGTGTATTCATTATCGTGTGCGTGAGCAAGAGTGAGTATAGGACAAGAAAGAGGAGGAAAGATCGCGCGCGGTCCACGGTCCGCTTGTTAGAGTACTGTTCCGGTATTCGCCTGGTGCTGATCGGAGAAACCACGGAGAACTACCGATCAGAGCAGCCGGTCGCTAGAATTCTCCACCAGACAGCGACTGAATACGACCTAACTGACAAGCTAGTGTCGAAAATCCTGCCACCAGCCGGACTCAACCTAGGACCTCCCAGTCAGAAGCACTGCAATGGCATCAGTTGATGCCCTCCGCCTCCTCTCCCGATCTCACAACAGTAAATGAGGTAATTTTTTAAGAAATAATACCTGCAAGAATTTGAAATTTGGAGAAAATTAATTTTAAAACACCTGTACTGAACAATAGACCGTTTAAAAGAAACAATGCTGCAGTCACTGAAAAAAGTTTCCATTTCACTTTTTAAAAACTTTTCTGTATGGTACATTAATGCCAAATGCATAATGTGCACAGTGTGATGTCGTAAGAAAAAGAAAAGTGAGCCATGGGTTTGAAATGCACATGAGGTTTACGGTCGGTGAATTATGATACCAAAATTCTGACATACCGTATATAGTAATATTTAAAAATCCTCAACAATTATGTGAACATATTATTAAATCTTAAAGGTAATTAAAAATACTGAAATCATGTAGTAGACTACATAAAGCAGAAATAATCACGAGTAGTACTAATAATATGCTAGTTATTTTCCTGATTTACTAGGATAGAAGAACCAGTCAAAAATGTTCAATATATTAGAGCTCGCCACATAACTTATCTGATGTTTCGTTGATTCATTTATAGTGGACAGAATGTGTAGGGATAGGAGAAGAAATACTGATCGCATAGATAGAATTGATATATTACACGACACAAAACTCTGACTAATTTCCAGTCCCCATTGCGAGAGGAATTTCTGTTTAAAGTTCCACCGATTGTCAGCAGTTTGGAAAGTTCATGGCGCCTTGGCAGAACCTCCCCGCCTAGTCCCTAGATACAGAGAGTAGCGCAACCGCCGCCATTTAATATCCTCTCAGCCGACAATCTCGTCAGGCACCTATCAGGAACTGAAGAGAAATTATAACAATTGGTGACATTATGAAGATTTTGAAGAATATTAATATTGTTTTGGGATAGATTCATGGTTCTCAACATACAAAATACTACATAGTTTCAATTCTCCACACAATTGGATATAAAATGGCGAGATCGGTGGAACAATGGAATGTGCTACTCTCTGTATCTAGGGACTCTACTCCCCGCCATGCGAGGAGCGCCCCCAAGGCGGTACGGGCCCGGCAGGAAGCAGCGTGACCCGAAGGCCTCCTGCGTCCTGCCGGAAATGAAACTCGGAGAACGCGATAATGAAATTTCAGACACGCGACGAGACAGCAACGGGGCAGAGAGTGGCGGAGGGCGATGTTGACAGTGGCGGCTGTAGCGGCAGACGCCTGTAGCCACATGGAGATGGATAGTGGTGTGGAGGTATTAGAGTTTGAGGTGATGGCAGTATAGAATAGTCTGGGCAGTAGATGTAGTGGTGGCGAAAGACAATGGTGATGGCGAGAGGCGGTAGGAATGGCTGAAGACCGTGGTGACGGCGGGAGACGATGGAGATGGCGGGAAGCGGCGGCAATGGCGGAAGGTTGTGGTAATGGAGGAAGGCGGCAGAGTTGTGGTAATGGAGGAAGGCAGCAGAGTTGCGGTGATGGAGGGAGGCGGCAGCGGCGGCGGGAACTGTCCGCGAGTGCCCTGAAATGTCCCTAATTAAAACCTTTCCCCCGTGTTGGTGAGGGGCGCCGCCCCTTTCGTTGCGAACACGCACCCGCACACCGTGTGGCGAGCGCACGTGGCACTGGAGGTGATGTGGCACGGTGATGGCGAGGCGGAGGAGGGAGCGGAAAAGGGAAGGCGGTGACGAACACCCAGCAAAAACAGTGGGCATAGTGATGTAAGGAATGAGCGTGATTGTCTTCATATTTGAAATGACATTCGTAATAAATATAGAACAGAAATACGTCATTAACTATTCTAGTGAAGTAGGTGCGTCAAGGCGGTGAAATTGTACTAAGTAGAAGACAATAAAATCGTGTTGTACTGTAAGTATTGTGAAACGCAAATAATTATAGCATACAATGCAGGAAAAGTGGTTAAAATGGCATCGTTTATTTGGTAACTAACAGTGGTTGCTTGCAACAGTGGACGTTCAAGAACGAAGTGCCAGCATCCTTGCGAAGGGAAGAGGTCGGACACTAAAGGATGTGGTTATACACGTTTGCTTCCTGCCTATTACAATCGTCGCTTCAGTGGCTAGTACTTGGGTGTGTTTTAGCAAGTAACAATATCAGCATCAGCAAGTAACTGGAGCCTGTGAATGTACCCTAAACGGCACGCGCACCGTGGCGTAATTTGATGACTCGGCGGGAAAGGAAGCAACTTGGGAGAGAAACCGCTGCTATTCTATGCTAATCCTGGCAGAGAGAGCTGAGTTTTCTTGTATACTTCGAGAGGTAACGGGGCCGCAGCTCTTACACACATAAGACATAATATTGAGTTGTATCAAGACACGTGTACAAACAATGAAGAAAAGTATCACACACCTGCCATCACAAGCATTTCTGTCTATCCCTTATTTTTTAAGCCTATCGGATCCTTTGAATGCTAAGGCCTCCCGCAGACGCGGCGATGTGAGTTGGTACACTTATCCCTTATTTATTAAATACTAAAGTCATATATTAATGTATGGACTTACGTGGAAACAAACTAATGCAATATTTAAAAAATAATGCTTCCTAATTTATAACATGTTTATAATTATGTCAACGTAATTTTAATCTCGAGGGAATTTGAAATCTACAGTCAGTTCATCCACTTCTGAAAACGACATAACCAAACTACAATTATAAAGCGATAAATATTAATAACAGAATCGTTCCGTCCTCAGCAAAAATATAAGGAGATAATAACATGAAAGATTCGGAAATAAGGGGCAGGGACTCTTCCGAAAGATTGATACTTCGGAAAAATGCATTACTTCATATAACAATGAAACTGAAAATGTGAAAAGTAATTAATTAGATTCTTATTACACTACACGAGTAAAGTTACTTTCTGTTCTATCCGATAATGTCCTGAACCGCCCACGAAACCACTATGACTTAAATCGCAAATAGCAAGTTGGTTGGCTGTCTAATGGCTGGATGGAAGACCAACTGGTTCTCTGGTCTTCTCTGCAGCTGCTATAGATGGAAGACTGACAAAGAAAAGGAACATTTACAAAAAAAAGCAAGCCTTTTCTGAGGTCTACCTTGAAGCGTCAACCTTTTTTCGACAAGGTCAATTATTTAACCACAGCCGCAGTTCTCTACGAAAGCAAATAAGAACACGTATAAAATACATTCTCCTTGATTACTTAAGGAAAAGGATGGGGAGAAAAAACATATTTTACATCCGAAATCTACTTCAGTCTCCCTTTGTCAAGCTGAATAACAAACTCCTCGCCAAAAGCCACAGCTCAGACTTCCTTCTAAGACGTTTTGCTTGTCAGTAGCAACATTTCGTTGTGATACACATACAAAACAATTTATTGTAAAAACATTCTCAACACCTCACAAATTTTTTCTTTATAGAATTCGAAAGTAACATTTCTAATTTAAAATTAAATATCACGTCATACTTAGAATATTGTGAGTAAACTACAAGAACAACCCGTCCTCTTTGGCTGTCGGCGTATTCCTGGTTAAACGAGTTAGACAGGAAGCCAAACACACCTATTACTTATGATACGATTTACACGACCTACAAAAGTACTTTTTATTTCACAGAGTACCTATGTCGGTCAGAAAGTAAGTAGTTAAAATTAATATTTAGAAAAATGAAGCGTACATTCGTAAACAAAGCGTAATATAAACGTTGCATACATTAGGGCGTAATGAAATTTTCCCATGGAAGAAAAGATCCCCTCAAACTTGTTTTTGCACCCTCGAACGTTACAGCACAAAGCACTATCAATTTTCTGCGTTACAATCCAAAGCACTATCGATTTTCTGCGCATGCACAGTAGTTGCGATAGTAGAGTACGGAGTTTTTGCACCCTCGAATGTGGAGCACTATCGATCTTCTGCGCATTCGCAGATGCAGTAAAGTGATGCGAAACTTGAAATGCGCACGAGCAGAAGATCGATAGTGCTCCAGGTCTGAGGGTGCAAAAATTATTTTCTGCTTGTCTTAGCGGGTAGCAATCGACTTCAATATCGATCTTTTGAGCTAGCGCAGATGCACCAAAGAAACTTGAACTGCGCATGCCCTAAAGATCGACGGTGCTTTCGATTGCTTCAACGTTCGAGGGTGTAAAAACTCCGTCTTCCAAGATGCCTCCTCTTACGTCGCATGATCACGGACATGTGAGAGACAAGCATGCGCCGAGTGTTCATTTAGTTCCAATAAGACACAATAGATAGCATTCTAGAGGAGGATCTTCTCTCCAAAAGCCGTATAGATGCATTTAAAAATGTTCCTTCTTGCCGCCGTAGCGTTATGCTGTACGGACAATTACTACACAAGAGGAGGTAACACTGAATTCCTCCTCAAAACAATTTCAAGTTTTCGCGACGCCGAAACATCGCGCGCAGTTTAAAAGATCGATTAATAATTTCCGATAACTATGAACTAAAATATATATTTCCCTCTTACATCAAAGATAAATAACATTGTATTTGGGAATTACATTTAAAAGAATGTGTGAAAAATGTATAATAGGGACATTCCTCCCTTCCCTGCCTCGAGAAACCGCACCTGAGGAAATATTTCCGCCCCAGCACGCGCAAATTGGTCGGGCGATGCAGGGGCGCGCGAGGCCACATTGCGGCACGGCCTCTGTCACAGGAAGGCCCACCTACACACCCTTCTGACGACTAAGAGAGGTGCGGACACCGAAGAGCGTCCTGACATTGACTACGTGAAACGCAGGAAATGATGCCCCCCGAGATAAGATAGCGCGGCGAAGGCCGTATATTCTCTAGTGTTGACGAAACCCAAATGACTTCATCAGTTGGATTTGGAGATGAATAGAACTCAATCTACACCCTTCTTAATGAAGACGCTTAAGTAAGTCTGTAGCACTTTCGTAGATGCGTAGATACTCATACGAAAAAATTAAGTTTCAAAGCAACTTAAACGGCACCCTAGAAGAATGACTACTTCTCCAGAAGTCATAACTCCTTTCGCCTCAGCACATTCTCCCAACTGATTCAATGCAATGAAATTAAATGCAGCTAGTGACAATAATACCTAAGAAAATGTGTTGCAAAGAACAAGGGGCGAGAAGAAATTAACAGAAAAACCTCATTAGTATTCGTGTTCATTTTCTAGGACGTAAGAGTCAATGGCCGGTATTACACAGTAAAAGATTTTGGTCAAAGATTTTTTATAAAAGAAAATATGACCTGTAATAGCTAACATTTGATAAAAGATTCCTTTATTAGAATTTCTTTGATAAAATGTATTCTGAAACTTCCAAGTTTTAACCATACATTTGGTTACATGGCGTCCGACAGATAGGGGTATTGCTTCAACAAAAGTTTTAAATGCAGAATATGAGCAATTAATAGTAGGGAGCAGCGCCCTAGTATTAGCAATTACAATATTTATTTAATGCTGTCCAATCAGACTACAAAAATAAAACCAAACGAATTGACATGTATGATACATTTTCCCGAGAAGTGGAAAATGTGGGATTTGAAAAATGACCTATTCCTGAAGTTAATTTTTTAAACTTCAAAATCAGGGGACTCAATTTCGAAAGAAAGAAGAAAAACGACAAAGAAAATGTAATGTTTTCTAGTCCATCCTCAAATAATTCATTTCGAAATATCTTAATTAATACTTCACAATGTGCGGCCCATGGCCTCACCCTCAAACGCTTCCTCTTTACCGTTTATTTTTTCAGCATCGTCTCCTACTATATTAGCATTTCAGTAGTATACCTTCCCTTTGCGGCTCTAACACGTATCCATCTTAAAACGCGAACAAAACTACAAAAATATTGGACGAAATGTAATACATTCGTCAAATTTCTTTGTCAAAGTTTCCTTCGTCAACGTTCAAAGAACATCCACAAAGTTTTTTATAAGTAAGTTATTTGCCAAATATCTTTTACAGTGTATTACCGACCAATGAGCTATCCTCAAAGACATGTTCGAGCAGGTCTTCTTGGGAAGGGCAAGCAGAACAGTGAGGAGGGATGGGGAGGGGTTGGTGGGGTGGAAATGGGGGGGCGGGGCAGAACGAGGGGACGTGGACGGGACCGCCGCCGCCGCCGAGGTCACTCCCGGGAGACTCGGTTCAACGCATTAAAGAGTGCGAGTCAGCTGGTCACGCGTGACGTCACATGCGAGCTGAGCGAAAGAGTCGGGAGGAAGCCCCGCTCTGCGATTGGTGCGACGGGCAACGGGCGGCGCAGCGCTGCGTTGCGTTGCGAGGCCGACAATTGCGAAGACGAAGGACGAGTCTGCAACGCCGCCGCCACCGCCGCCGTCTCGACCTCCGCCGCTGCCACCACCACCTCCGCCGCCGCTGAGTCAGCGGCTGCCGCTGCATCTCGCGTAACAGCCTGACGTCGTCGCCGGCGCGCCGCCAGTGTTCCGGCGACGAGAGAGTGGCAACCTGTGCTCGTCACCCCGTTCACCGCCTGCCCCCTGCGCCCCAGCGCGCCGGGCGGCGCGAGGCGACGCGGACAGACGCGATCGCGCGGAACTCCGGAACGCTCCGCTGGGCGTCTCCGCTCGCCCAGACCGCCGCACGCCCTCCCCTTGGAGTGGTCAGGGAGGGCACGCACGAGAGGGAATTTCCATTTTGTACAATCTCCTCTCCCTCCACTACCCTTCCATTGCCTTCTTTCAAACGCCAAGTTTCTACGAACATTAACTTTATTTTGGTTCCCCCTCACTGTTAGACTAACATTCTACATTCATCGTGCTTGATACACGGATTGACATGAAATTTTAGTTCAGTAGTTTTCAAAACTCTCCTACATACAATTTTCCAAGTGTTAGGAAGCATTGCAAGAAGTGTTTTTGTGACAATTAGTATTGAGACCTTTCATGACCTTATCGCCTGCCGAAACCTCGGAAATCGTCGCGCGCCGCCGGTCCTGCAGCTGTTAACTCGAGGCTACGCCGCCGCTATCAGCATGTCTGTTGGCAGATATCCATTGCCACAGAGGACAAGTAAGGTGACAAAAACTGATGTTTACATAACAGGTTGGGGCAAACAGGAAGTTCGAACACATGCTTCAATAATCCAAATACAATTATTGCAAAGATATGGTTTCCTTAAAATGTTACCTCAAAATACGATAAAAAATTAAATACATTTCACTTTTAGGTAAGAAACAAAATTTTCAGAATAATCGGGTTCCAGAGAAAACGTAGAATGGAACAAAGAATATCGTCAGTTGCACCGTATGTAAAGTTTATTTTTTCAGTTTTCTTAGTAATAGCATTGGTTTACGATATCTTTACAACTAACGTCGGAAAGAATAAATAAGAACGCGTGTCCCTCGATAATTCAAACTCACGAGACCAAAGGGTGTGCCCTTTGCCATCAATCACGACAGCGCGAGCGCGCTAGAAATCTGACACAGTTAACAGACAATGCATAATGTTCCTGGCGCTTCCGATGCAACGGTTTGCCACGTGCAGGAGGCGCGGAGGCCAGGAAAGGTTTTTATGCATCAATCACACACACCCAATGGCAGAACGCACCCGACAACAATGATTTGAGTTGATATGCGATTAAATAAAATTGAAATCGAATGCCAATTAACATCAAAAGAGATGAATTTTATACAGGTATTTTCACAGCTAAGAGACGAAAATCAAAAAAGTTATCAAAGAAAATGAGTCGAATCTTTGCAACGAAAAAAATTCCAATACACTTTCGCAAAAGTCTAGCAAATTTTTGAATTGTAATTCATTAAAAGCGAAACATTGAAATTTATACAACCCTTATTTTTTCTCATTCCAATTTTCTGAAAGCACTCGAAGGGCAGGACTCTCACATTATTTGCACTTCTCGGTACTTCCAACATCCTCATACTTGCAACTAACTGCCTTCAGTCCTGAATCTCTCACATTATTTGCATTTCTCGGTACTTCCAATATCCTCATTCTTACAACTAACTACCTTCAGTCCTAAATCTCTCGGTTCTTCATCCTTCTAGTCACCCTCTTCCTGTCACCGTCACCTGCTGTCTTCTCCGTTATCGCAGCGTCTCTTTAATCCCATATACCATCACCTCCATCTCCTCTCCTTGTTCTCGTACTCCACTTATCGTCACCATTCCTCACTACCTTCCTTTCTCATTACCAGTGCCTTCATCTCGGCGGCATCTTTCTCGCTTGACCCCACTTCCAACACTCCCCTCATCCTTCGAAACCGTTGGCCACCCCGACGCGTCTCCTCCATGTTCACCGACCTCAATGCCACTCCCGTCGCTCCCGTAACTTCAACGCACCACCCTCGCCGGCGGCTCAACGAAGAACAACTCTACAACTTATTCGACTACATAGCAAGGGGTTTGCCGAACCGCGGTGCACCGCGCCAACCCACGGCCACATCTCTCCATCTCTCTCTCCACAAAACAGCCCGTGAGGTCGACGTAGCCATTAACAAGACGCACGCCTGGCCGACTCCCTCTGCCCAAGATTGAAGGGCCTCCAAACGGCGGCTGCGTTAATTCGTTTCCCTTTCGAATTCCGGCCTTCCGCGGGCACGCGGCGGTGGGCAGAGGCAGTGAATAGTGGTGGCGGGGAAAGGGAATAGAGGATGGGGGCGACAGGGGGAGGGTGTAGCGTTGCCTGAGATGGTGGGAATGTATATGGACGGGATGTTGGTAGAGGCGGGAGGGGAGAAGTGGCAATAGGGTAACAAGGACACGACGGCAAGGGCGGACGACGAGGCGGCATCAGAAACGGGGTCGGGCAGGGGCGCTAGCGGCACAGTAGCAGCAGACCGCTCCCGCAAACAGACTCCACCAACGCGCTTTGATCACAAATACAGCAAAGCCGCTATCCTCTAAATATTCCCAAGGTCCGACGCGAGTTCGGTTTTATACACGCCCGACGGGCCTCCCTTTGTAGAAGGCGAATACTAGCTGGAGTAGTATCACGACGGCGGATGGCGAGTTCACTAAGGGTTTCGGTCGTTGTACTTGAGTCTGCCCAACTAAGAGTTATAAGCAGTCGGACCTAACTTCGTTTTGCTACCGTTCCAATCCCCTTATTGACAAAAGATGACAAGCACAAAAACTATCAAATACCAAAAGAGGAAAATAAACTTTCAGATATAATTCAAGAAAATACCCAACGTAAGAACGGACAAGTGCTATTTTTTGATGTTTCCTGAACAGGAAGCAGCCACATTTCACGACGTTTCCAGTATAGGAAACGGCTATTGCTACCATCCAACCCGAAGTCCCAAAAAATCGCACCCATTCGAGAACCAACTCTCAGACGCCCATTCCCCACCGGACGAGTGGTCGCCAACCCTCTCGAGCGCGCAACACAATTTTCATTTATTTCGGGCACAGTGGCAGTGGCGGCTGCCTCTGCGCTCGATAAACTCCGATTAGAGGTTCCGCCCTCCGTCTCCGCCTCTGACCACCCCCGGCGTCAGAGCCGCCGCCGCCGCCTCCGTCCCGCGATCACGCCTTACTCCCTGGGCGCCACGGGTTGTAATCGCGCTCTCAAAAGATCCAAACGCGTGCAATATTGAATCGAGAGGCAATACACACGTTCGCTCACGTAGAGCTGTATACTTGGGGGGCGGAGGCCCCGGCAGTTGTAACAGCCGAAGGCGGAACGGGAGGAGCCGCCGCCGGGATTTGGGTAAAATCGGTCGCCCGTTATGGACGTTATGGGCGCTAAAAGGAGATAACGCGAGCGCGTTTACGGGGCCCGATACGCCGTGGCGGCGCGGTCGCTGGCGTCCGTGCCCTGGCGTCGACGGCCCCGCCAAAGGCGGTGAGGTCGCTTCGTCTGGAGGTCGAAACACCTGGTGCGGAGGCCACAAAAAAGGTGTACACGGCCGGAATGTGCCTACGCCGATGCAGATGGGTGGGCGTGTGTCGGACTAGTGATGTTTTTCATTGATTCGGCCAATTTCAGGAAGCGACTACGCCGGGAGGAAGTCCTGTAGTACTTATTTAAAACTTTTGTTTCGTCAATCGAGAAAGTTCTTCTGTTTATCCGGCCCAATACTAATAATAATAGTCATAATTATAGTAATAATAATAATAATAATAATAATGTCAGCCGTCAAGATGATCCACTAATGAGGCAGGTCATGAAATCTGACCGGAAGAATGAGAAGCGGGAGTATTGTAAGTGTAGTAAGAAGCATTGCAAACAAGACTATGCAAAACACGCAGAATACCAGAGACACTGAACTTCTGACGCTATTTAACATGAAATGTGAGACAAACAAAATATTAAAGAAATCGTGGACAGACAAACCACTCCAACGACTGTATCTAAAAAGAATGGACAAAGTGCAGATTATAGCCGATCCCCGGTGGCCGAGATCGCTAAGTGAGTCGTGTCGCACCGGTCTCCGACCGAAAGATCGCGGGTTCGAGGCCCACCTCGGGCAAGGGTGTATTTGTGTTCGTCCTTTTTCCCCCAATCATCACTGTCAAGGTAATCCATTAATTGATTACGGCAATGTCTGAGTATCGGATTACGTAAGCCAAGTACGATGTGCGCAAATACGTGCATGGCTCGCCCAAACCGGACGTCTGCGGTGGATTCCTTGGCGCCGGCTTGGCGGAGTGTGGCTTGGCTGCACTAGCTAGCCTCCAACACACAGAACGGTGCCCGCGGTGAGACATCCCCTGTGGGTCACCCAGGATCACGCCCTGTTTTGCACTCGAGCCTGCTTACGACACACACTTCGCGTACGGCACGGCCCGAACTCATATAACCCCTTGACATCCCTCCAAGGGCTCTTGGCTCTCTTGGTCTCCTGGCTCTTCTCTCTGGACTCCTGTCTCCTGGTTGAGCGCTCGTCCTTGCTGGCCTGCTGTCTGACGAGGCCACGCCTATTGAGCATCCAAACATTTGATTACAGAACGGAGGCTTATGGGGTACTGTCCTCTCTTTCTATCCAATACAATTTTACATAAGACCCTCTCTTTCTACCGCTAATGAAATGCATTTATTTATGTTCCATATCGAGATAACATTTTCTGGGACTCCTATCTTTTGCAATAATTGTTTTTGGACTGAGATTTTTGATTATTTACGCATGTGCTCTACCTTCTCATCTTTTCACATCTTTCATGTAAACATCCGTTTGTAACACCCTGCATGCCCTCCCAGGCATCTGAGACACTGACGTCAGATGGCGGCGGTGCGCGGTGATTTCCGCACTTCGGCAGGCAGCAGGTCATGAAAGGTTAGCATACTAATTGCCGCAAACCACTACTTACAAATACTTCTTAGCACAAAAAATCAATATTAATGGATTTTGAAAGATGCTGAATAAGCTGGCAAAATTTCATGTAAAATCCGAGTATCCAGCACAGCAAGTGTTGCGTGTAAGCGTTGTTGAGAAGTGGCAACGCTGTTCTCCATAAGCACTGTACTGTAATCAAATGCTTGGATGCACTGTAGCTACTGCCAACTTAATTTAGTTAGTTAGGGTTTAGAGGGCGCTTCAACTACTGTGGTCATTGGCGCCCATGCCAAAGTATATAAAATAGAATAGATTTAGTAGGTGTTGCAAATGCAACTTACCCGCTGATTAAAAGCAGGTATATTCTAAAAAGAAGGCTTGAATTCTGCATCAAGTACATAAGGCAGAGGGAAAGTATAAAAAACGAACGTGTAAAATTTATCATGAAACGTAAAATTTGCTACAAAGGGGCCAAAAAACAAACATTGCCCTTATCTTTCAAATAAAATTATATACTCCACTTTCTCTCAAAAAACCAAAAAGTTTTGAAAGCGCAGAATCGTCATCCCCGAGCACCTCCCGCAGCGAGTTGCCCAGGCCATGTCTTCGTTGGTTGCCAACAAATTTCGTACAGTGCAGGAGGACCTGTTCCACAGAAAGAACAGTCCTGCATGAATCACAGGTGGGAGGGGTTTCACCTCGAAGGAGGAAACTATGAGAAAAATGGCAGTGTCCGATACGAAGACGGTTTAAAATGACTTCCTCACGCCTAAAGGAGCGGGATGAGGAACGCCAGTGATAACAGAACTTTTTATCGCACTCAGTTTAAAAGTGCTATTATTCCACTCTTTTTACCATGCTCCATTGCCAGTTTGGCTGATTTCGAGATAATTAAATACCGAGATTTCCTGGTAAAGAAGAGTCCAAACCAAAAATTTACAAGCTGAATTCACTGGAACGGAAGGAAGAAGCCTCAATTACATCAGTAACATATCCAACAGTTTGAGTTGTTAATCGGAAGAGGTTTCGATCAAATTTTTAGTCTTTGGGGGGGGGGGAGGCTTTTATGGCATTTTAAAATCATTTTAAGAGCATTTTATTGATAATGTTTTTGCGTTTTTTTAGGTGATTAAAATCCGCCCCCATTCTTGAGTAAGAAAAAGGAATAAAAGTTGCAATATTATTACGCTGAACTTGCAGTATGCATATCTCAATTTAATGGGTAACAATCAACATTTAACATGTTTTTCACACAATCAACATGATTTTCCTCTATCGCGAACTTCAAACCCAAGAACTTTCCCTGAAAACTATCTTACACAAATATAACCTATTCTTCAATATGTAGTCTATCTATTATCCATCTAAGCAGCAACCTGAAAATTTGATGATCAAGAGGCTACTGCTCTTCCCATCCTGTCGCCTTCAAAGCTGCGACCACCAGCCGCGTATGCTTTTTGAAAATTCCCAAGCGGTCGTCAGATGACGCGAAGACAGAGCTGTATGGACTTCCACAACAAAAGCGACACTACGACCCCGGAGCAGTTCAACGTACGGCCGACGTCAGACCCTAGCGCAATACAAACGCGTTTCAACGCGAGTCACGTTCAAACACGTCTTGCGAGCGCGAAACGAACGCGACAGCTTGAGGCGACGGCCAGACTATCGGCAGCACAAGAAAGTCACGCGAAGGCGCACTCGAGACCTTGTAGCATGGACGAGGCCGCAGGCGGTGGTGACGCGACGTCCGCTAGCCGACAAGCGTACTAGATTGAGGTTCATTCTATCGCGCAGGGACAGATTTTTGCTGCACGAGTAGAGCTCTTATTACAGATAATCCTAAAATGATATTTACCTACTCATTCGTGTCACTAGATGAGATAAAGAGAACGGTTTGTCATATTGTAGATTTACAACTAGGAAGTTATGGCTCCACATAAAATGAGCAACGGTAATTTTGATTGAATTTGTAATGTTTCCGTCAAGTCCCTGTAAATATTCTTTACAACGTCCATCTTTTTAAGTAGCGTGTTTGTTGAAAACGACCACAATGGCAGTTTGTTGAAATGTTTACTTCATCTTTTATAATTGCAGTACATATGAACAAAATTGACACATTTATTAACAGATTTTTCTTTCACATTATTCGCATTCATAATATTTCATACATTATTATTTTTCACATCACATTTATTATTCTGTTTATGGAAAGAAGAAATAAATTATTATTTAAGTGACGGTATTCGTAATTATTGTTGAGGTTGATCATTCTTGTATTACACGATTCTAAACGCCCGATGGGCATTCTGTTAGAGCAAATTTCATTTTATTTACAGCGTTCAGACAGAACGCGACGTACAAATGTCGATCGTTTCTTGCTTTAATCGAAGTTTAGTTTCTTTACGAACTTCTTGCAGTTGGAACTGAGCCATATTACAGTCGCAGCTACAGATGGCGCGGCTCACCGCCGAGTAGACCGCGCCCCCAACGACCGTCGAGTTCTTTGTATGCGCGAAAGGTTTCCCTCTAATTAAATTGTCTTGAACGCAAGTTAACGACGTTGCTCTGGGTAATCATTTTCATTACAACTTCACTGCAACGCGCGAGGAAAGTAGAGCTAATGGAGATTAAGATCTAGGTCCGCATTTGCAAGATGCTCGCGCGGGCTTAAGAGCCGGCCTCTAAGGGGTGCTAACGCTCCGAGACAACCCTATTTCCTTTCCTAAGGTTCTACTCCTGCGGAAAATATACCTCTCAGTTTGTAAAACTGTCCCCTCCAACTTCATTTCACTTTATCTCCTTTTATTATTATAATGCAATTCTCGCAATCCATGTATAAACAGTCGAGAACAGTTGGAAGGTAGTGGTACCAGCGTAGGAGTCGGGGGGTTCTTTTTGTTTTCATTTTTTTTACGCGCGAAGTTAAGAAAAAATGTCCACGCACTGAAGGTCGCGCGGAGAGGAGGAAGCTGGAAATGAAATTACTGCGGAGGAGTCGGGAGGAAATAGCAAGAGGCGTGCGAGCGGGCGTGCGTGGCCCTAGCGGAAGTCACAACGGCGGCGAGAAGCTCCTGCACAAGGGAGGGGCAGGCGCAGAGACAGTAAAGGAAGCGGGAGCAACCCAGCGACGATAGCGAAAGCAACGAGGGCAAAGTGGAAAGTAAGACAAAGTGCTTGGTTCTCGTAAGAGCGGATAATCGTGAAGGCCTCAGAGGAGGTTTGGTAATAATAGCGGTAGTGAGCATTTTGAAGCTGGCCATTTTAAATGACGTGAGGGGAGGAGTAGGGGAAGTTGTGGGGGAGACATGCAGACGGGTGAAGGAGCACTGAACAGAGGAAATATAAGATAGGAGCCAACAGAACGAAATAGAATAGCATGATCAGTAATACGGTGTCTTTAACATTGTTACGTATGTTGTGGAAATGAAGCAAATAATGGAGATAGAAGAAAATATGAAGGCAAAAATAGAAAGCAACGATAAAGAATTTGCACAAAATGAAGGGAGTAGATTGGATGAGAGCTGTTGACGGATATGAACTGTCCCCACTACCGTCTTGAATATTATGAGCATGACTAAAGTGATGGCCTTGCAGAAAGCATGTTCCGTTTGCAGTATCAACTTTATCTATTCGTGCCAGAATCTGCAGTTACGTAACGGTACTTGAAGGAAACACTACTGTCGGTGAAGCAACCGAAGTCATTAAAAACGTCTGAGGCCATTCAATGACGCGATGAAGAAGGTATAAGAAATAACAGATTCAACCAGAGCCTAGATATCTCTACGAATGTGTATGATACAAGAAATGATACTTGGTGGGAGAACACCCTCTATAACTACAGAAAGATTATATTATTCTCAAGCTAAAGGAGCAAGCTAGAGTGTGCTTTACTCGTTTTCTCGTCCACTCGTCCATGTCGGAGAAAGCATTGATTTTGTTTCCTACCGAATTACATTTACAAGCCCGCAAGAGCTTTGAGTGTTCCCGAAAGCTCTAAAATTGCAAAGGCGATTTAGTGATCCAAAAAGAATATGCAGACACGTTACGGAGACTTCACGAAATGGTGGAACAGATAGTTTATATTAAAATAGGTATACAGAACAGGAATAGGTACAAGAACCATGTCGTCTAGAAAATGAAAGAAGAACGAAAAATATTTTTGTCCAGCGTCATAGAGATGAGAATTAATACTGTTTACTTTCGTGAAAACGGCAAGTTCTGACCTACTACAAATACCGCTGTTTGCAGAAGAGAGCACACTTACACAGTGGAATGGTTCGCCTTTCAGGTTCCACTGTCTCTCAAATGGCAGAGGATTTCACGGTTCTGAATACGAAAGTGACAACAGACATGATGGGGCACTTTAGCAAGGATGACATACTAACTGGAGGAGAAACTTTGAAAGAGATGGGAACCGTGGGAAAACGTCAGTAATGCTACACAGCCCAAAACGGCAGAAAGTCTCTAGGAACCGTAAAATCACATGTGCAATTGACAGACAGGGCCTTGTAGACTGATGTATATATTCGACATTATCTCGTTGGGCACGGAGAAGATAAAAAGCTCAAGCTGAAGATGTGACTAGAGAGTAAGATATGCTAAAAACCGTTAGTGTCAAACCAATTTAGCCTACTGAACTAACACCCAGAAATAGTTTATTGCACAGGTGTGCGCAGCCTAAAAGAAAACGGGGAACAACTACATTTCAGAGCCGCCTTTTCCACGAACATTTTTATTTACAACGGGCGTATTTTACTAGTACATAAATGAATAATACACACCAAGGAGCATCATTTAATTTCTTTGTTGAAGGAAATAATAAAATTATAACTTAAATAATGCAATTAATACATACAATTGATTTAAGCCTTTGAGCGTCTCATCTCGAAATGTATAACAATTTCCCAATTTATCTGTAGAAAAAATGGGGGAAATCAGAGATTGAACATATTTACGGAAATAAAATGTTTTATTACGCAAGGCTACGGAGCTCTTTTCAAAATTGGCAGGGGGGCCACGCCACCTCTACACCCTGTGCGCACATATACAGATGGTAACGCCAACTGTAGATGTGCGCCATTCGTCATCAAGGTCATTTTGTCTAGGTATGTAAAGTTACTTTATATTTAACTGGAATTATTCAATTATCTTGTAATACAATTTGCATTAGTCTCAATGTCCCACTTAAAATGAATGATTTTCGAGCATATTATGGACTGCACAAACAAGATTGTCACTATGTATGAATACATTCAACTACATAAACTCAAGGAATTAAACGAATTCCTTACAATCCTCACCCTGAGATTTCTGTGTTTTCAACTGCATCAATCGCATATACACAAAAGCATAACATTTATTTTTAATAATAATAATAATAATAATAATAATAATAATAATATAATAATAATAATAATAATGCCTTTATTAAGGGGGAGGCTCAGGCCACAGGGCCTGCTCTTCCGCCTAACCATTTTAATCTACATTAACAGTAGTAACATTTAATATGGGGGAGGGGGGGGGGGGGCAAGCTATACATTTACGTCTGAGAATGCAAAACTAGGGCATGCGCCCCAAGCGATTGAGTAAACCCAAAAAACCTCAATCAGGATGGCGGCTTAAGGCTAAACATTAACAGAACAGAATCACTTTTTTTCACGTCACAAGCGTGCAAGAGGCTTACCGCATTGACCTAGAAAGTTCTTTCCATGAAAACACGAAACGCCTAACGCAAACCCTATGGGACATTTCTTCCACCGGCACCAAAGTTATGAAATTAATATCATGATAAATGTAAACGTAAAATTATTAATGAAACACACGCACTTCATAGGCCTATTTCAGTCCTATCTCTGCTCCTCTAGAATGAATCATAAGAAACAAAAACTCCCGCCCCCGCATGTAAGTGCATGATGGAGCACATTCATGCCGCAAACTGCCAAGTAATCCCACCGCGGTATCTCATCAAACAGCTCGCCGGCCTAGAGCGACTTTTCCAAGCGTGCGGCGCGCGGCAAGCAAACATCGTAAAGCGACCGTGAGCGCGCGAACAACTCGCGGTGGCAGCGTGGCGCACGCGGGGGGCGGGGGGGGGGGGCGAGCGGCGCCACAAGCGCTCCGACGCGAAGCGCCCGGCGGCGGCAGCGGGCGTGGCGCGGCGTTGCGCTGCGCCGACGAACAATAGCGCGCCTGCGACACGCGCTGGACGCCGGGTCGCGGGGGCACGCGCGCGCACAATGGGCGGCGCGGGGGCGGAGGGGGCGACGGACAGGAGCGGTGGGCGCTCGTCGGGGCGAATCCAGCAGAGAGGCGACGGCGAGGGGCGGCTATCCAGGAGAGGCCTCGGCGCTGACGGGACGCGTGTGCGTGGGGAAGAGGCCTCGCATGTAGAGGATGAGTGTACGTGGTTGCGGAATGAGGTTGGTAACAAGGCTGGAGAGAGAATGCAAAAGATTTCTGATATTCATGAAAAAGCAGAATATAATAAACATTGAAATACGTGACAATACAAGCAATTATCGTATCTGCTCGGGAAAGTAGCAACTACTACTCGCACCGAGTCCACTGCCGGATCTGTAATAAGAGATACAGAAAAGAGACAAAAGAGAAATAAGAAATGCACGAAAATATTGATGGTGAGACATAGGAATGAGGAATAAAGGGCCCATGGCGCTCAAAAGAATAAAAGCACATGTCCTCCCACCGGTACGGAAACAAAACACAAGCGGTTTCCATAACGCCGAGTTCCAAAGGGCTTCCCCCAAGCCGCTCACGCGACCCCTCGTATTCACATTCACGCTGCCTTTGCGTAATTGCGTAGCAAAGGGAAAAACGGCCGGAAAAGAGGGGTAAAGGACATAGAGGGAAGCAAAGCGAATGTGCATGACGTATGCGTACACACGCGTGCACGTTCACATACTCGTGCTTTCGAGAGTAGCACCGCGACGAAGCGATCGGATCAGCAGCCGGTGCGCGGCGGTGCCAACTGGCGGATGCGATGCGAGCCAACGGCGCTTTCCCCGCTGCCCACAACCTGCGGGATTTGCGTTTGGGATGGATAAGGCGATCAAGAAATCAACTGGTTTTCAGAAAGTACAGAAATAGGTCGGTGACGTCTTGCTGTAGTGAGCAACTTATCAAATCTCAAAAGATACTCGAATGATACTAAAAAGAATTTCGTCTTTAATGCATATAGAATAAGATGTCCCCACTAATGTTACGTTGACTAGACTCCACATTCAAAAGCTCTCCGGTCAATGTCCTCTATCAAACAACCACACAACATTCGCGACAAAGGACTTCAGTGTTATCAAGAATCAAAAAGTTTTCTTCGTAGTTCAAATTCTTAAAGACCTGATACGTGATACGTCTTTATAAGTAAAATATCAAAGTTGATGACTCATTATAATTTTGTAACCCAGTTGACAGCAGTGGTACATTTCAATGTCTCCTAAACGTTTTTTGCATCAGGTACATGTGTAAGTATTCCTTGAATATATTTATATCTTAAACCAGTGGAGCAAGTATAATTTTCCTTGGGGAATAGAGGGCGGGGGCGGCAGTTGTTTACAGAAAACACAGCCTTTGTTTAGACATTAGCAAAGAGAGCACTAGGAAATTCCAATAAAATTGCAGAATGTATTTTCTGTTTATAATCAATTAATTTCAAACGTTTAAATCAAATAGTATCCGCAAAAATAATATAAATAATTAAAATATGTTAATTTTTCTTTTCAAATTCTTGAAAACTGTAATTGTGAATTTTTATCATCGGCTCGGGAAAGCGTGAGGGTGGGGGATGTTGATTGCAACCTCAGGACCTTCGATACGCCCTTGCCTTGAATATAATTTACCATATATCTTTACCCCAGAGAATTTCAATATATTATACTTTCCAATTTATGCATGGACATAGACACCACACACCAGTTTCGCCTGCTTTTGAACTTGCCCCTAGGTCACATTCACATTCTCTCCTACAGTTAGAAATGATCTGCATTAATGTTCACACAGCATGGAAAACAAAACGCATATTAATTCGCCCCCCTGAAAAGAACCGATGGACCGGGAGAGATGGCTCAGTGCATCAACCTGATGTCACTGCAGTCCCTCTGACCGGGAGGTCCTAGGTTCGAGTCCCGACGGTGGCAGGATTTTCGACACTAGCTTGTCAGCTAGGTCGAATTCAGTCGCTGTCTGGAGGAGAATTCTAGCGGCCGGCTGCTCTGACCGATGGCAACGTAAACATCCAACACAAAGCTCCCGACAGGCGCTGCAGCCACAGAGTCAATATTTCGAACTGGCGTACAACATATCAAACACCTCGCCTCGTCAACGAGAGGTGTAACAAACCAGAAAATGTCCAGTTGCACCAGAAGTGAGCCAAGCTTTGTGTGAAACAGTTTTTCTCAATATTTTTCCCCCTCTACTCACAAACCAGACCGTTCAATATTCGTAACGAATTAATATTCAAACACAGATACAGCCGTCTACAAATACAAAAAAAAATATCGTAAGATATTATTAATAAATTATATTAATAAAAATAGATTCAATAAAATAAAAATTGTAGGTATTTTTTGAAAATTGCAAAATGTCAGAAAGTGAAATTTGGAAAAATTAGTCCGCATTCCCTTCTTTCAAAAAATCTCCCGACAACGAACGCTCCGAAAAAATGTGCTAACTGAGCAAGCAGAACCCGCAATAAATCTTAATGTTGTAAAAACAAGATAACTATGTTAACATTGGAAGGTCGCTATATGTAAAGCAGAGTATTCCCGTAGGTGTAATTTTAAACGAGTCATGAACATAAGTCTCTCATTATCTCTGTAAGCAAGCTTTACAAGGTTCAAGCACTCTAGCACAGCTTTCAGCAAATCCTTTCTGCAATAGAAAAACCAACACTAACTTTGAAATAAATCTTCATGTCCATTTTGTGTGCACTTCACTTTGGAGCTACACCTTCCAAAATATTCCAAAGACGTAATAAAATAAGGAATTAAATTTCTCATTTTGCATGAAAGAGTAAAGAAATAATTCTTCAAAATGTGGAGTCCTCTACAGAGTGCAAAGCATATAGGTTACACGCTCAAGACACTCTATAGCAACATAAAACTTAAATGTTTGAAAAGTAAAGCACGTTATCCCACCTCAATGGATTTTCCTTAGTATTCCAAATGAGATATGTATTTATATTTGGGATACTAAATGTTACAAAAGAATATATTAAGATCCGCTTATAACATTTCGATGACAGGCTCAGATACTCAAAATATTAGTTCCGGGTAAAAATGCAATCAAGTTTGGTGAACCGAACAGGCACCAAAAAGGGCACTGCACCTTGAGGGCACGCAAGAAAAAAAAACCCATTCACAGAGACCTGTCAACACTATTTTATCCTATACATATAATGCATCAGGACGGCTGTTTGGGAGATGTTCACGTAAGCACGATCAACTCGCCAGTCCCACAGCAAGCAAGGAGATCCATCGCTTCCCATCCATAGGTCGTAGATCCCAGCGCACAAGTGGCGAGAGGCCGCGGTCCGCCAAGGAGCACAAGACCACAACGCGCCGGGCGCCCACGAACGCACGCTACCGCGCCGCCGCAGCCAACAAGGGTCACGACCCAACTACACTCGGACATCGTAAACAATATTAATAGCGCTCAGCGCAAGCAGTCGCACTGCCCGCTGGGCACACTGTTCGGGCCCACCCTTGTACCACAATTGTGGTTGCTTTCAGCATTGTCTTCCCCGGCTCCTCTAACATCCTTCTCATCCCGCCGTGACCGCCTACCCTTGTAACTTCCTACCAGCCACCGCGCTCTCACTCTCGGATCCCTCAACGCGGGCACGCAACAGGCGCTGGAATTCCAAACCAATTATCTGCAAAACCCAATCGGAACATCAGAAAAGATCTGCCAACTAAAGATCTGGGCGCAGAAACAGATTACCCGGTAGAATGCAGAATCACGATGCCAGGGAATCCCTTCAACGTAATTCAATCGTCGGAATATTTCAGTAATGAAATAGACCCATCTTCGCTGTAGCAATCCACCTTTCACATGCTAAGCATCTGTTAGTAATTGTGTTGTTATACTATCTAATAATGCACTATTTAAAATTATCTTGCGTATGGTGTACAATTTTGCTTCAATTCCATTTTCAGGATGATAATGTTAATACGAAATAAAATAAACGAAACGAAATAAATACCCAATATTGTACGAATTAAAAATACAGAAAGTTGACAATACAGGACGAAACCTTTTGATTTGGGATATACCTTGCCAAGGAACCGGTAAAATTACTTTCAATACCTCCAGACACTCCACATTACGTGATCACACACTGAGTTTCCAACATGACGACTTGCCTTTTCTGCTCCCACTACCCCAGCACTCTCTTCCCACTTCGCGCACCAGCTCTGCTTTCGCACCCGTCTTTCCTGGTGGCCCAGCCGCTGCACTGCGCGTTCGCCTCCCGCCAACATCGCTTCCGGGAAGCTTCGTTTTTTCCTCTTAGTGCAGCCGCCGCCGCCGCCGCCGCCCCTGGATCGGATGCTGGGGGTGGCATGGTCGGGACGAGAAGCGTGAAGGTGCGGGAGGCAGGGGGAGCATGGCCGACCCCAGCGACCGAGTTCTTGTTCTCCTCCTCCGCCGGCGACGGCGACGACGGTCGCCACAACCTTCCGGAAGGCTTCGATCCATACAAAGACATTACGAAGACAAAGTGCCTTAGTTCGTGGAAGTACCTGTTTTCCGCGGAAAGCGTCTCCCGCGCCCGTGAATCATTTTGAAAACGAAGCCCTCCGCGCAAGTTCCAGGCACGAGAAATTCATGTCGTCAACAAGAAAGTAGTACCAACGAAGTTAAATGACGCGTGAGATACGTGATCTGCACTGCGGCCTTGTGCAGTTGCATCCACCGCTGCAAATGACAAACTCATGCGTGGCGCCGTTTCTATCGCCGTTGACGTTTGATCAACTACAACGCAGAGAAAAATGCATTGGGTTTTCTGTGAATATATTTTGAATATTACAGTTCTGATTAAATGTATTACACGATTCTTTATAAAAATCCTGACGTCGATATTCGCAGAATAAATCAACATCTAAGACGTGATAGGATTAAAAAATATTTTCAATACGAGATTGTGAATGAATTATATACTTACAACTCTCTTAATTTATTCGAGTGAAAAAATCAGTTTAAAAACGAGTGAACCACTGCTTCACACTTATTCGAGAGGAATGAGCCATCATTTCACACTTTCTCTCTAAGTGAGTGTTTTAAAATAACCTTTCCGTTTCAGTGAAAAATATGCATTTCTAGCTGAAGAGTTATCTAGCGCTGCAGGGACATTAGACTCGTTTTTCGAGCCAGTTCAGCGCCTTCTGGGCGCAATGAGGAGCAAGTCTCCAATTAGGTACGCAATTTTTATAAGCAGCAATGTGTTCATTCACAATAAAATATATTGCGGGCGATAGATATTCACTCCACACGTGAATGCGATGACAAATATAATATTGTCACAGAAAATAATAAATATAAAGGTTTAGTATATTAGCTGAAAGTTTAGTTACTTTGCGTATAATTACTTCAAGGTTAGGTATATTGCTAATGTTGTGCTAAAGACAGTAAAATTTCCCAGATAAAACGTCTGTTAAACAGAAAGTAAATGAATTGAGTAAGTGTAATGTATATATTGATTTATTTTGTAAATAATAAACAATTTACATGTTTCTGGAGTGTTTCTACGCTTCTGCAATGCAAATTTTTGCCTAAAAGTCATTATTTCAAACCAACATATGAGTGTTTATTGCAGCTCAGCCATTCAGAATATACAAGTAGCTAATTACACAAAATTTGCTTAAAACTGTCTTAAGAGCTTATTTTCGAAGTTTCGACGTTTCCTCCCCGGACATTCTGTATAATTAGATGGGTAGAATGGCTTGGTGGAATGTAAAAAGCTGTTTTTATTTATTTATTTTATGAAAGCTTATTTAATTGGTTGCCTTTTCGCCTTGACACGCTGGACCTCTTGAGAGCTTTATTTTAAAAAAAGAACTATTCAAAGTGAATTTTAGAACCTCTAGAATTACAAAGTATTTATCCCCGTGCTGTCTCTTATAGATCACCATATAATTTAAGACACGAGTATATTTTTTTTAATGTAATGTACTGTAAGTTAAAATTCACAATTATTCTACAAGGTTTTAGGTCCTGCTTTTAAATTTATGTATATCCTCCATACCTCGAAATATTTTGACAATTTACATTAGAGTTAGAATCTATTTCACTCTAAATGGATGCCGGGAATACTCGATACTGGTTGAAAATCCACTGTCTTGTAAGAGCGGTCGTTTAAGTCACACGAATCGAGGGAGCGATCCGTCTAAAGCCGAGTGAATTATTTCACTCAATAAACGAATGGATTCCATTAGTTTAGCGAGGTTCACCTCTGGCTCCTAGGATGAGTGAAAATTCACTCGAATCGAGTTGATTTTCACTCCAGGAAAATAAGAGAAAAGAACAGTACATGGATACTGTTTCAACCATTGCAATATTTTACTTATAGTTGTAATCCGACTATACTTGCAAACCTATTAGTTTTTTGCCTTTGATAGGGGAAAGGAAGAATTCTCCAAAAATGGGGGCAGTAACATTATCAAAAGGGGCGGACAACAGTAACAACAGCTACATCAATAACAGTAACAGCATCCATCTTCTCGTAACATTATTCCACTCGCGTACATTTAATTCTTTAAGGAGAGTAGGCTCTCTTTTTACAAAAAAGACTAACTCTCTCATTTCATTAACGACACCAACACGAACGAAATTAACAGCAGGGACCGCTTTGTTCGAGATAAAATGACTACAAAGGAAGCACTCCAAATTCGCCTGGCGTAGCCCCACCCCGGTGGCTCGTGTACTGGCTAAAGCAAAATAAACCCTCTGTTTAGCACTCATGGGACTCACGAAGACTTGCTCGAGAAACACATTAAGTGCCCGTTACGAAATAATAACAATCAGCTCGCGCGAAACGAAATTGCGAACACTTTGTCGTGAGCAATATTCGATAAAATCTCGTATTGTCTTCGCTCTTGAAAGGGTGTACAAGCAGCTACGGCCGTAATCAGAAGTCTTCGCTCAGACAATACTTAACGCACAATGCTTAATTCAGACGTCCTCCCTGAACATAGAACTTTTTCTCTGTGTTCAACGAACCACCACACGAACACACAACGGCAACATCGCTGGGCGCTTTTACACAGCGATTAGCTTCGGTTTTTATGACCGAGCTCTCGGCGTAATTCAAGCGTACAGTCTATCTATTCAGATGGACAGACACAACTTGCGTCAGACAGACGATGCGGTACCGCCGTAACTTTCGCTATAACTTGCAGGGCCAGAATTGCAACTAGCTCTCTTCGGAAATGAAGCCGTGCGTCAGACTTTACTAGCTGCGTCATTCTCAGGGGATTGAAGCGCGCGAATTGCCACAAGCGTTGTATTCACGCTGGCGCTGGCAGCGCAATCTGCAATCAGATTGTCACAATGCTGCTATGGGATTCTTTTCCGTATTTCGGGCTGAATTAGTAATTAGCTAAAATTAATAGAAATACTTATATTTTCATTCATACCACTACAACATACATTTTCTAAAAATACACTTTCTTTAAACAAAACCAAAAAGAAACTGAAAAGTCTAGACTTGTAGAGAATGTTTATGAGAAATACATTACATCAAAAATATTTTTCTTCGTAATACTTCACTAATTTGCTGATAATGGTTTTAGTAAGAACTGTGAATCCACAAAGGAACTCTACAACATACTGCGGTTTCAAATTGCCGACTTGAAACAATTATGATAATTGCTTTGCGATGACTTATTACTACTCAATCATATAACAAGCATCTCATCAAATACAATCGCCTACACCAGCTCTGCTCCAATTAATTATGCCTCACACAACACTCAGGAGACATGAAGATGTCACATCAATGTTTCTAATGCATCGCGTCAGGCTTAATCATCCCTCCTCATGTTAGGCTTCAACATATTGCTGGCAAGTGCATTAACTACCAATCATTCAATTAGTTTGAAGTAAACACCATTCTCATACTTGTCACATTTAAGCCCACGACACACGCTAGTTATGTGTCATCAAAATGGTCAATTAGTGGATACCTCCAGGGGCAGCTTTCGGGAGAAACAGCTTTGTGATTTTCATTCCATCGTACGCTCAGACGTAGAACACGAATATGTTAGTAAATTACCTTTGGGCTAATAACTCAAACGATCTTCGCGTTATACAAACATGATTAACATGTAAGCAAAACTAGTAGCTGAAGTGACAGAAAGCATAAGAGCAGGTTAACTCCCATCGCCTCTATTTTGACATGTGTCCCGCATCCTTGACATGTGTCAGAACAGTCGACACGAGTCACCTCTCAGGGGGCACTGCGTGAGCAGCCTAATCGGGATTTGGATTGCCACGCACGCGGAACGAGCAGGGAGTGGAGTGGAGAAGCGCAGCGCCGCCACCGGCTCCAATGCGCAGGAGATCGAAAGCGCGGGGCGGGATGGGATGGGGAGCGACGCGGGGCGGCCCGGCATGGTAGCGCGACGCCCGACAGGGGCGGGCCTCAGGACGCGCCCAGATAGTCCAAAGCCGGCTGACCTAATTAGGCAAGCAGCAAACGTAACCAACAGAAATGGAATTGCTGTCTGCGCGCATGCGACAAGACGCGAGGCGCCACGCCGCAACGGAGAGATTGCGGGAGTCGTCGGGGACTGCGCCACACGAGTCCCACGGCGGGGGAGGGGAGTGTGCTAGAGAAAGGATTGATGGCAAAGGGTGGCGACAACGGCGACAAAGCAAAGGTGGGGCAGTGACGATGGTGACAGGCGAGGCAGTAACCAAAACAACCAACAAGTTAGAACACGTACATATACAGTGATTATTATTCCATAAGAAATTTTCATCAATTTATTGACTTAGAAATAAATTCTTTGGAATCGACATCTTGTCCACTTGCTCACAGTGACGGAATGAAGATACATTTACTGTTTATTTGAAATACTACCAATGAAAAAGGCAATCCTCTATTCCAGCCCTAATCACTCCGGCAAACAAAGTTTATAACGCTACAAAGAATATTCGGAAGAACGAACAGCACACGAGGCGCAGCGCCCAGTGACCGCAGCAATCAAGGCCATTATCGCGACTGCGCGCCGCCGCCGCCGCCTCTTCGACGTCCGTCCCGGGATGCCCGCAGGCAAAACAGGTACTTTGTAACACCGCGCTCACGCCCTGCATAATACATCCGCTCCGCAATTAACCGCACTGAGGGGCACAGCAAGCGGGAGACGAAAGGCGAGACAGTGAGAGGGGGGAGAAGAGACGGAGATGAAGAAAGAGTGAAATAATAATTGTGTCCCGGAGATAACGGGGGCTACGACGCGCCCGCGACCCAGCGCAAAACTGGCCCGCCCGCCGGGTAACGCACGCCGTCAAAATATTATCCGGGCGACATTCAGGAAGATAGCACGGTTTATCTCTCTTATCGCTTGCGGCCTCCGTCCTTGCACCGCTCTGGTCATTACATTTACGAGCAGGGAGCCTCCCTCGAAATATTCCTTTTTCAGCGTTGATGACGGCGGACGTCGCGCGGACGGCCTGCAGTTCGCCGGCGCCGCGCCCACGCTGACCGCTGACGGACGCACGTGTGGAGGTTAAAGAAGAAGCAGCGGGGGAAATGTGTGGGACGCACGAGAATGGCGATTCAGAACCTAGCTCCAGTCTCGTTGCATACCTCGGGAGAGATATAATCGTGGTGAATCCATCGTTACGATGATTAAATATTCCCACTAATATTTCGTTAAGTCTGTTCTATGTAATCCAGTTAGCGGAAGAGTTTACAACACGAAAGGTGACTATGTAGTGTACTCCACTAACCGCTTTTGTAGCTAGAAAGAGTAATTCACAGACATTTACCTGTGACTTCTAATATAATTCTCAAATGTATACAAACTTTCCAATCCTGCTGCACTGCTTACACTTCGCCTGTGTAGCCATTTTCTTACTGAAGTAATTTTAAAACATGAATTGCAATTATTTTATTAAATGATATTAATAAACAAGATTCAGCCCTTGATGACATTCGTAATAATTTAGATAACACGATGCATTTCATTCCTTGCCTTTCCAGTAGGATAATTCGAAACAAATTCTGAATATTACATAAACAATATTGAATTTAACAAAACTAATTCCTTTCTCTAATCATTTATCGCTCTAAAATATGATATTCATTGAGAAGTACTGTGCCTAGATCAAGAAAAGGCCCGGTACAAATTACATAAAACGTACGAAGAGCAGTATGAATATAACAAAAATTTCTGACACAATCAACAAAATCACTACTTTGGCAGGCAGGCTCAAAATAAAGTTAGTAACAACATATAATATAAATTCGAAACTTCATTTTCGGTTTCAGTAATTCACATAGGCACGTTTTCGGTTACTGACACTATAACCCTAAAATAAATGATTGATGAAAACGTTCATGACTGCAGAAAAAAACACGTCTTCTTTACAAATGCAAGGTAATAAAAATGAATCGTAATACACACAACCCTAAAGCCCGAGGTAGAAATGCTGACGTCAGAGATATTTCAATGCGATATGTCGAGGCAAAATATTTGAATTTCCACAGTTCCTAATGCGATGAGCTCATTAAGTACGAGTCATGACGAAGTTTCATAAGAATCTCTTATCTCGCCCCACGCAGTCGAAACATTTTATGAGTACTAAAGAGTGAATGGATATGGGGAGCACAATGCATTTGCTTTCCTTCTCGAGAAATGTCAGAGGTATCGAAGGTAACACAAACCGAGCCTATACTAGTGACCAACAATTACAAACAAAAAATAGTACTCAAAATAGTTTTTTATTCATTGTTGTATAAGAACAAAATAATGAATTAATCAAATGGTACCTACGTGATATGCAATTTCTACAATAAAGACGTATTTCAAAAATTATCCTTTCTTAACCACGACAGTGCACATTCCGTCCCTTGATCGCAACTACGAGTATCTTCTCCTCACGCACCGCCCGAAATCTGTCAGCCAGTCAATCGTAATATAACGCATTCTGCCCAATTGAGTTCTCAAAAGTGACATCAGTTACACTGCGTTTTTTTACCTTTGTCCCTGACAGGAATCAGCTGTTTCGCTGCCATCCAATCGGGATCTTCTATTTCGCTACAGTGACGTCACTACGGTGACGTTTAAACTCCCGAGTGGATGAAACCGTGAACAGCTGATTCCTGTCAGGGGCAAAGTTAGGAAAATCGCAGTATAGAACGGCGCGCCCCGGGCGCCTTCCCGCGACTAGCCGAACCGCTCGCCCTAAATCACTCGTTCATTCCCACGCAGGGCTTCCGCCACGCGTCTGGGGCGTGACACAATCCGCGCGACCAGCGCCGCGCGCAGGCCGGAAGACAAACCAGGGCGGAGCGGGTAGGAAGCCCCATGACCGCGCGGGGAGGGGGAGGGGATCCGGCGCGGGGGCTCGTTTTATTAAGTTACTCCTCCGGTTCGATAGCTTCGGCGACCACACCCGTCCTTCCATCCGCCTCCATCCTAAGCCCGGCGGCGGTCCCAGGCGCGCAGGTCATTCAGGTCTCCGTGCAAAAGGATGGGGAGCGAAGAGGATTGGACGGTTGGGGTAGGGATAGAGTGCTGGCGCCTCCACAAATACGAACGGGGCTAGGATTCGGAATTCAGTTCGGTTTGGAGGCTAGGAACTGGACGTTAACTGATGCCCTATCATAAATCTGTCTAGAAGCTGAACAAAAAACTACAGATCACAATAAAAAAGTTAATGAAAACATGCGTGAATACTGATACGGTTTGCAATGTAGGATTGCACCATCATAAAGGAGAGGATTGCGACTGCAGCGAGAGTTCGGGAGTTTTGCAACGGCATGGAGGCTACTGCATAGGTTGTGTTTGGGGTTAGGTGGAAGGGAAACGTCCGGAGAGGAACTCTGGCTACATGAAAAGCGTGGTAAAGGTGGACGCGGCCACAGGAAGAAAGCGGAATATCTGGACAGGAGGAAAGGGAGGCGCCCAAAGTAGTGTTGGCAGGTGCGGACGCAGCAATGAATGCGAAGTGACGTAGGGGCGACGGTGGTAATGGTAGTGGAGTTCTAGTGGACGCAGATTACAGGAGACTGAATAGCCCCTGTGGACTCCCTCAGAGCTCTCCATTCGCCAAATTAAGTGGACGTGTTTCCAAGGATGACTTCTGACGGCACCAGGAGCGAAGGGACAAAGATGGACGGACGCGCGGGCTGCGTCGGGAAAGGGAGCGGAAATGTAGGATCTCCACTGATAAAAGAGACACGTCATGAGCAGTCAAAGGAAAATTAGTGGATTTTAGAGAGGTTTAAAAGATCTTTGGAAACGGGGAAATAAGAGTTTGAACAAAATGAACCTAACCGAATGAATCTTCAATGCTACATTACAAGATTATCGATTACGAAAATAGACCCCTTTTCCTGGTAAATGTTTCACGGCGCCTCATGGCAAGAAATTGGAAAAGACATTCGAAACAAATATGCAAAGACGGTTGACTTTTTCTGTGTAATCTTAATGGAAACTGTGAAATTAGGTTATCAGTCAAAGACAACTGTACGAGCGCACGAAATACCGCAACTATAATACCACATATCCAATAATCAATGCCAACGACACAGCGGGACTCAGCGTTGGCGGTCGTGTTTTTCTAGCAGGGCATTGCCTTCTATGTTCCACATAGAGGAGCGTTGTAATTTGATTCCCAGAACCATTGCATACAACAAAGCCGCAGGATAAAGTTGGGCAATGTGAGGAGCCCTACAAAAGGCAGGCGAAGAAACATCGACTGAACCGCTGGGGTTCAAAGGCCAACAAACGGCATGAAAACAGCTTGTGAAAAGGGCATTGACACTCTGACGCAGTGTATACAAAACGAAAAGCGTGCCGCCCTCAGAGTGCGTGAGAACATTGCAGCTCTGGCACGTACAGTCGCTTCGTTCAGAAAATTAAGTTATTTTCGTTCTTTTGATCAGATACATAAACTCTTGGCTTTTACGACTTCCGTTTTCACTCTTCGCCGAATGCTTAGAACTGATCTCTAAAATATTTGATAAGCTAAAGCGTTATTTCCCAAAAGGAGACAGGTGGATCATTTCAATTTAAATGTTCCCTTTTCAGTCCCTGGGGTTTTTAAAAGCATTTTTTAGGAAGATAATGAGGAAAAAATGATTTTATATATTTTAAAGACTTGTCGATTTGTAACCTATTACTTAGTATACCTTGTCATGGTGTTAAGAAAAATAAGTTGCATTCAAAAACTTACGAGAGTGACCTGCCCCACCCGCCAATATAGCAATACGTAAATGTACATTCAAGGAGAGATTGTTTGTTAGACTGAGTTCCCAGACACGTCAACTCCTACATTCGTTTGACCTGTTAGTGTAATGCATGTTTTATTCCGGAAGGTGGCGGTGTTCCTCTCCGCTGTGTAGTGAGATCCGGCTCCGACCCACTCGCCGTTTAGCAGGGAATTTTCCTCCCCAGGTATCTCTCCCAGAGGCACCGCCTCAGCCGGGACCAGCTTTAAACTCCCGATGTGTGTGGTAATGTAAAGCCTGTGAATGTATGTGTAACAAGATAGGATATGACAGGGAAGAGGAAGGAAAGATCGCGAGTGGTACGTGGCCTATTTGGTAGGGTAGTGCTCTGGCAATCGCTTGGCAATGATAGAAAAAAGCATGGAACATTACCGATTAGAGCAGCCGGCCGCTAGAATTCTTTTCCGGACGGCGACTGAATTCGATCTATCTACAAAGCTACAGTCAAAATCCGCCACCGTCGCGTCGGTACTCAAACCCTAGGACCTCCCGGTCAGAGTCTCCGCAGACTGCGGCAATGCTGCTTCTATTTAATCCACATTGCTTTGTTAAAAACTGCGGGAAAATTGTTATCGTAACTTATGGGAAGGCAGCACTCTCATTACAGTTTAAGGCGGCTGTTTGCAAGGTAAGTCCTGTCCAAAAAAACTCTGTGCCAAACTCATCTCTTTTATATTCTTGGTATTTAAATAACTATTATATATATATATATATATATATATATATATAGTGTGTGTGTGTGTGTGTGTGTGTGTGTGTGTGTGTGTAGGCGTGTGCGGATCCTATGTATTTGCAGTATTCGTAAAGATTTTTTTGTTAAAATATACTATTTGTTATGGTGTTATACGAGAGTATTTTATTTGTTGGTCTTGAGCAGTGTGAGAGCGATTTGGAAAACAATTTTTTGAGGTTTTGTTCGGCAGCTGTTTTTGTTGCAGGCCACCAGTCACAATCATTTTACAAAGATTTCCTACCGAAATAAAATATTTTGAAGAAATTATATATTTTGTAGAGAGATTACTCGAAGAAGGGTAAGAGTACTGCTGCCAACATAATTGCAGGCTATGCTCTTGCGCTCAATGCGTCAATTCGTTGGTTTCCAGTTGGGTGACTTATAAATGGCTTCAACCCTGCCTTTTTCAATGCCATCGTCCGACGCGACATTCATTTGTTTTCTGTCCTGTAAACTGGTACCTTGTTACAGGAGCTTCTCTGTAATGACCGTCTACTTTTCATCACAAATATGGATGCAATCTTTGGATGATAGTGTTCCATTTGCTGTAGTTATTTTACTCTTTAAAAAAGTATATTAGTAGTTGGAATGAAATTTACTCTTTGGAGGCACGCCTTCTACAGTGATGTTATCGGTCCGGCTTCCCGCATAAAAGGAGAGAAGAGAGGTGTATTTAAATGTTTTATACACTGAGTGATCAAAAGTATCATGACACGTCCAAAAACATAACATTGTGCTGCCACCTACTGCCAGGTACTCCACATCAGCGACCGCAGTAGTCATTAGACATCGCGAGAGAGCACAATGGGGCGCTCCGCGGAACTTACGGACTTCGAACGTGGTCAAGTGATCGAGTGTCACATGTGTCAGAAGTCTGCACCCGAGATTTCCACACTCCTAAACATCCCTAGGGCCACTCTTTCTGATGTGATAGTGAAGTGGAAACGTGAAGGGACACGTACACCACAAATGCGAACAGGTCGTCAGTTGAGGGTCGTATAGTCTAATAGGCAGACATCTATCCAGACCATCACACAGGAATTCCAAACTGCATCAGGATCCACTCCATGCACTATGACAGGCGAGAGGTGAAAAAACGTGGATTTCATGGTCGAGCGGCTGCTCATAAGCCACACATCACGGAGGTAAATGCCAAATGACGCCTCGCTTGGTGTAAGGAGCGTAATCACTGGACGATTAAACAGTGGAAAAACGTGGTTTGCAGTGACGAATCACGGTACACAATGTGGCGATCCGATGGCAGGATGTGGTTATGGTGAATGCCCGGTGAACGTTATCAGCCAGCGTGTATAGTGTCAACAGTGAAATTCGGAGGCGATGGTGTTATGGTGTTTTCATGAAGGGGGCTTGCACCCCTTGTTGTTTTGCGTGGCACTATCACGGCACAGGTCTACGTCGATGTTTGAAACACCTTCTTGCTTCCCACTTTTGAAGAGGAAGTCGGGGATGGCGATTGCATCTTTCAACACGATCGAACACTTGTTCATTCTGTACAACCTGTGGCGGAGTGGTTACACGACAATAACATCCCTGTAATGGACTGACCTGCACAGAGTCCTGACTTGAATCCTATCGAACACCTTTGGGATGTTTTGGAACGCCGGCTTTGTGTCAGACCTCATCTCAGTGCAGCACCTACATCGATACCTCTCCTCAGTGCCGCACTCCGTGAAGAATGGGTTGCTATTCCCCAAGAAACCTTCCAGCACCTGACTGAAAGGATCCCTGCGAGAGAGGAAGCTGTCATCAAGGCTAAGGGTGGGTTAACACCCTATTGAATTCCAGCTTTACAGATGGAGGGCGCCACGAACTGGTAAGCCCTTTTCAGCCACATGTCAGGATACTTTTGATCACTTGGTGTACATTTAATCATTTCTACACACATGCGTCATACAAGAAAACGTGAGAACAAAATCGCACATATCTCTAGATATGCTGTCGCCATGACAGGAGAAAAGGGGACGCTAGCGGCAGATTCCGACGAAATTTTTGGTGGTCCGTAACTCGGGCGTCGCTGACACCCTCGAATCGTTCGATCAGCATGCACGGCGCGTGGGGCTGTACAGTACGGTCTGTCCCTGCCCACACCCCAGCCTTCGCCCCCGAAGCCCGCGTCTCCGTCCCCGCGCAGCCAACGCGTCCGCCTGGAATGTGATCGCACGGCCGGCTAATCTCAACGGGGCAGCCGGAGTCAACAGCGCTCCCGCACATGGCAAACACTGTGCGGCGGCGGCAGCGGGGGAGGAGGAAGAGGAGGAGCACGCTGGGACCCGAGCGATGGGCGTTGCTGGCACGGTGGCCTCGGAGGACGCATCGACGCGAGGACGACAGGCGGGAGCGTCGCACCACCGCGGTGCATGGGAAGCGGGGCCTCGAAACTAAAGCCGCTCCAAATAGAGGAAATACGACTCGGAAGTAAAGAATGTAATCGGAAAGAACGGGGAGGAAAAATCAAGAAAGAAATTAAAAGAATATGAGATGGAAAATAAAAAGAATAATCATAAAAATTATGTGGATGGGGAGAGTCAGTAAGGAAGTTTACTGAAAGATGGAAGAGAAACAAATTCAAGGACTATAAGAAAAGAAATTTAAGAAACAGAAATATGAAACAAACATAGTATAAATAAAATAAATAAGTAGTAGTGCTACAGAATGGCACAGACTTTCACCTATTAGTTTTCTATTTCCTTCGGTCTCGGCTAGCTATTCGGAATTGCAAAATATTCGTGCCAGCTGCTATCGCCACCCAAACTACATGTTTTTGACATTATCTTAATTTTTTGGTTTCCTAATAGTAGAACGGAAACATTAATTTTAAAATATTAAAGAACAGAAAAACCTCGTCATATATGGCAATTTTCCTTTAAAAATCTGTAGCCGTTTTTAAGAAAACGGCGTCTAAGCGCTACTAAAAATGCGAAATTTGAAGCTGATTTCCACAGAAAATTTTTGAGTTTCCAAAAAACTTCATTTGAAGCACATGAACTCAAAAATACAATATGTTTACAAATTGCTGGTAATGTGCATATTAAAGATGTGAGATATCTTTAAAAAAATTACATTTGTGTAATTTTTGAAAAAACAAAAAAAATCCCCAAATGGACTTAACGCCATATTAGAGAGTGTAATTAGCACTATCCGTTCCAAAACTTTGAAGAAAAAATTTGAAGCCATTTATGAGAGAATGGCAATTGAGCGTTTCTGAAAATGTGGAATTTTGAGCTAGTTTTCACAGAAAATGGTTGAGTTTTCGATAAACTTTACTTGACATTATATAAAGCACATGTACACATAATAGTAATTAACGAAACGAGTGTATAAAGAGGGGGATAATTGCATGAGTGGTATGTTGAAGAAAACGAGCGACGTTAGGAGCGAGTTTTCTTATATACCACGAGTGCAATTATCCCCCTTTATGCACGTGTTACGTTCAACGTTTTTTCGTTTCCATTCAAGAATAATTTATTTTTTTCAACTCAAATACATACGTTACGTGCATGTGTATGACACTTCATACACATTCATTGATGAATACGTTTGAAGACGTATTGCTTCTAAACAATGCCAATTCTAGTGGGCCATGCTTTGTTTACGTACGATCAGTATAGTGACTTATATTGAAAATGGAAGACATTGAAAGTATTCCTGAAGAGATATTGCAAGAAGCGGACGAAGCGATGAATAATTTACTTCCGAATAAAAGTAAGGAAGTATATGAAAGGGAATACAACTTATACAAGTTGTGGAAAGCAGAAAAAAAGTCACTTCCGACTCGGAAAAAGTGTTGATGGCTTATTTTTTAGAACGGGTAAATACAATTGACGTTTATGTTTTTTATTTATAATATGTTAAGATAATTTTTTGTCATGAAATACATTTAATTTACTTATGTCAAATATTTTATGATATAATAGTCAGCTAGCGTCAAACCCTCCTGCTTATGGCCATACTTATCAATGTTGAAGATGTTGCGTGTCAAAGAAAACATAGACATTTCGAATTACAAAAATTTAATTGATTTTGTAAAATCAAAAAATAAAGGAATTGTGCCGAAAAAATCAAATGTATTCAGCAAAGACGAAATTAATAGATTTCTCAAGATAAGAAATACCTTCTTATGAAGGCAAGTGTAGTAAATGAAAGTATGATGTCTTTAAAATGTTACTAATAGCATACAATAGACTAAAAATAAAATTTTGTTGATGTATTTATGTTGTTGCGATATTTGGTGTCTGTGGTGCCTGCAGACGTGATGAATTATACAACTTGTGTGTGGACGACGTTAAAGAAGAAGGAAGTGTACTGCTTGTAAATTTAGAAAAAAACAAAACAAATATTGTGAGAAAATTCACAATCATTAATGAGACAGGTTCTGTTAATCATGTTGAAAAACGTCAACAGTATTTTTCACTTCGCCCCAAACAAGTAAAACATAGAAAATTATTTGTATTTTATAATAATGGACGGTGCAGCGTTCAACCAGTAGGTATAAATACTTTTGGAAGGATCCCAAAGGAGATAGCTTTATTCTTAAACATTCCCAATGCAAATTTATTTACTGGGCATTGTTTTAGAAGAACATCTGCTACTTTTCTGGCTGATAGTGGAGCTGACATTTTAACAGTGAAACGACACGGTGGATGGCGTTCTTCTTCTGTAGCAGAAAGTTACATTGAAGATTCCATACAAAATAAAATAAAAATTGCAAAGCGTATAGGTGAAAGATCAGATTTGACATTAACTAAGATGTCCACTGCCTCAACATCACACACAGCTTTACCTGGGACAAGTCACGTCGGTGAAGTACATATTTCTGAAAATTATGAAGCGTTGTCTGGATCAGGACCATCGGTGCCAAATGTGGGTGGGGTAATTTTTAAGAATTTAACAAATTGTACCATAAATATCAATATGACTAAGGAGTAATTTTTTATAATTTTGTTTTATTCGCTCACGTATAGGTTGTTGACATTTTTGTTTATTTCACGGCCGGCTGCTAATAGCTTGGCCACGTGTGTTTATAGTATCATAATTAAACGATTTTGATCTTTTTGTGAGTTCTGATTGGTGGTTGTATAATCTTAATTGCACGGTAGACTTTTAATTCCACGCGTGCCATTAACATGGATATAATTAACGATTTTTCATGCAATAAATGAGCATAATTAGTTAACTAAACGAAAAATATAATAATGCGAACAAAGTACCATAAATGTAAACATCGACGAGAGAGACAAGTCAAAAAAATTACATTTTTGCAATTAAAAAATTTTTTTTAGCGATATGGAGTTTACGTTATCTCATAGGGAACATTTAGCACTATATCTACCAAAAGTTTAAAGAAAAATGTGGAGCCGTTTTTGAGAAAATCTGTTTTTTTTAATTGCACATATTACACGCAATATTGCGCGAAAAGTACTAAAAGTTTCAAAAAAATGTACATGACCTTAATGAAAAATTCACTTTTTACAACAGATTTTATTTGAAGGAAAAATCTCTATCTGCAATTTTGTAGTTGTAGGAAGACGCCGAATAAAATTCAAACTTTTGGAAATTTTCGAAAATTCAGAGTTAACCGTGAAAATCGGACCTATGCCACCTTCATAAGTGTATTTTAGTCTGTTCTTACAAGATATTTAAAGAAAAAATTTGGAGCTGTTTTTGAGAAATTTTTGAAAATGTCCGGGGAGCTTCATGTAAAGTACCCCCAAATTTTATAGAATCTTTTTCAAAATCTCAAAGCTTCGACTCGAACCAGATCGACCGGGGAATAACCATTTTGGAAGGAATCATACATATGGTTTAGACGCTAGCAGTGTTCACAGACGGACGGACGTTTTCCTTTCAATTGGTTTTTCGTATATCAAAGACCCACAAAAGAGGGGTTCTGGCTGCACCACGTGTTAGGGATTTTTTTCTTAATTTAGCAACTGGTTTTATGCACTTTTTCGTTATCACAGCCCAGCAACGAATTTTTTCTGGCCATTTTTTCGCGCAGTATTACATAATTTTCCCTATACTATGTATATTACTCCGTATATACGTACGTATACGGGAAAGTAAAAAAAATAAATGTTCGAGATAGTAAAGTGAAAAATACGAGTAATAAAACAGGTGTAATAAAAAACAAACAAACGATTGTGACCGTTGTAGAAAAGCAGAAGTGACGAAAAGGAACTACCGTAAATCAAAATGAATAAGTTACTTAGGGAATTATGGAATTCTTCAAGCATATTGCGCGAATGAGGGTACATCACAAGGCTGTGGGGGTATTAGAGCATTGAAAATGTATGAGCCACTGACACATACCACTGAGCAAGACGAACTACGAGGAGGTACGACAAAATAACAGGGACGCCGCACGGCAGAATCAAAGCGACAATGCATCTGCAAAGAGGTGAGACGACAGGGTGGAGGGGCGGGTGTATATGACTTTTGTGCACCTACTTCGCACTTGTCTTTTATCAGAGGGAACTGACCATGGGGTGTGGACCTGGGCGTCTGCCTCTGTCTGCACCCCCTGCCGGCTCAGAGCTACCGGTTTTCCAGCCGGTGCCAGAATCGAATGATTGCGCCACTCACATTGTGCCGGGAACACGTCCCTTCTCTGTGACCAAAGTACCGAGCCACTGCCAAGACGAAACTTAAAGAGCCCTACAGGGGACCACCCGAACTAAGCTCCGGGTGGCTCGTGACCCCTTCACACCTCCTCACTTCAATCATCTTTATGCTATCGACGTGAGTATCGCCGGAACCCAGGCAACCTGACAAAGAGTGTTCATGGTCCCCGTCTGGACTTCTGTGTGTGGGATCCGGAGCATTCCGGAGAACGTCCTTCGCACAATCCCGCCCAAAGGTCAACGCGCCAGGAGCCCAACTGGTGGGTTACCGGGCGAATCCAGCAACACGGAGTTCAGCATCCCCTACTCACTGCTTCCACCTTGAAGCTAACGACGTGAGTGTCGGCGTGTGACTCAGGGTTCGGGTAGTCGTCTCCAACTCTCCACCACAAAGTCCCGCCTACGCGGCCATCATTTCCCCCTGTGGGTGGAGGGGTGATGGCGGAAGTGCGCAGGGCGCCCCGCCCCGGCATGCGCCGGAAGCTCTCTCCGCCCCCTCCCAACCCCACTGTCCGCCGTCGCTCGATTCGCTCACTCGCTCGCCGACGCCAGCGAATGAAGTTCGCCTCGCGCAAAGACGTGCCGACAGGGCGGCGGATGAGAACTAATGGAGAGAGCGCACCAACGAGTCCGTGAAACGGCGATGAAGCTGTTCGGTGGAAGGAAAATTAGTTGGTGTGGATATAGTAGGATTCATGATTTCGCCGTTTCTCCGCCAGAAATGTGCTAGATGCGCTCACACTAAGGCGTGTGATGTCCACTCCGCGTGCTAAATAGCAAAAACAGGTATAAACAATGAATGAGTTGCAAACACGTCGAATGACTGACGAATGAATTGTCAATGCTGATCGTTGTTGAGAATCTTCAGATCGTCGTAACATGTGATCGGCTTCAATAGACTTTTCAATTCTTTTAACAACACGAATTCAATAGACTTTTGAATTCTTTTAACACACACATAATACAATCTTGTGAGAGTATTTTTACAAACTGAAGAAAAATTTGCGGTAAAAGAATTGACACTTGAAACAAAGAGAACAAAAACTGTAAACTGCCTTAACACATTGTAGAAATCACTAGTGAAATAATGATTACGGGTGCGTAAGGATGAATACAATTCCCTTCTAATAAGAGGAAAATACAAAGATATCACTTCCTTCTTCTCCTGCCAACCCAGTTCGAGCATTTTCTTTCTGGCAGCCACCAACACAGGCATCTCCCAACCTCGCAGCAGGCCTACTATAAGTAAGAAGCAGGCCTACTAAGTAAGAAAAGCCGCGCGCGCGCCAGCACGCAACAAGACAAAGACGAAGCACTTGTCTCCGCCGCGCAGCCGCAAACCGCGCTGTATCATTCCGAGCCAGGCCTGACGTCATAACCGGACAACCGAGTGCCGTTCCGAACGCCGCCGCCGCCTGGCGCATGCAGATTAAGTTGCAAATTAGGCTCCATTTCCATGCCACCCGAAGTCTGCGGCCGATAGCACCGGGCGGGAACAAACACGTCCGCCTGGGGTTTTATAAAGGGTCCGCTGGTGGCGGCGGCGGACAGCAACGGCGTTGGCGGGTGAGAGCGCGAATGTAGGCGAAGGAGGCCAAGACGTGAACGGAGAGAAGTTGGAGGCGGAAGTAAAGAGGTAACGGTGGGAGTGGTGCAATGTAGAATGCAGAAGCAACGTGGAAAACAAGGGACAGAAGGAAATCTAAAAGAAGCATTAAAATATGAGGATATAAAGGCCGGAAAGACGAGAAGAAAGGAAGGACAAAAGAGCCTCCAATGTGGAGAGGTCTTGGAATGGAGACGGGTGTGCACGGATGGTGCAGAGGCAGTAGCGATATTGCCCTCTGGGGCATGGGTGCGAGGTTGGTGACGGGAGGGGTGGTGAAGCCGGGTGGCGGCAGCGTAGGCGGTAGCAAGGGTGTTGTCGGGCGGTAGCAGCGTGGGCAGTTCCGGCGCCGTTGGCTTCGAAAACAACCGACGGGAAATTAAATTAGTTTTCCAAAGCGCGCAGAGACCACGGGTTGCCGTGCGCCTGGAGGCGGCAGCAGGGGTCGTTGAAACAGGAACTCGCCATAGAATACGCACTCTAGTCAAAAAACGAACGGCGTCTTCTCACGAAATAATTACGTTATTTTAGTCCCAGCGACTTCACCGGAGTGAAATTACGAATCAGTTCTACTGTCGACTGTGTTTCTAATACACAAGTGCGTGTATGTGTATTGTAAATGAAAAGTGCATTTCTGCAGTGGAAGATGGCAAGAAGGAAATCGTAAAAACATGCGAAATACTTGAAAACTCACTCTAAATTTGATTTGCTGAACAAGTTGGTATCTTGATACGACTAAACTACTAAAGTGACAGCACACATCAGGCATATACACGTACATTATTTTCTAAGAATTTCCTTCGCACAGCCGGTTTCATCTTAATGATTAATGTTTCATCCTTATGAAATTCGCAGCATTTCGTACCCAGCTTGAGATCTTACGTCCCAGGAGTTCCCTTTGGAGGCAAAAGGCATCTCAGAAATACGCCCTCTAACCTACTACCATAGTGTAAAGGCTGGCGGGGCTAGTGTCAGGGCGGGGCTGAGCGAGGGCGCTGGCGCTGGCGGGGGAGCGAAAATCTGTCAGTCAGGGCGACAGAAGCCTTCCGTCCCGAGCGCCCAGTGGCGGGGCGGCGGGGAGATGGCGCTCAGAGATATCGCAGTGAAAGACGAGGGAGCATCTGGGGAGCGACCCAGGCATGCGGAGCGCCGTGCGCAGCGGCTACGCCACGCAGAGGCGGGAGAATGAAAAGAGTCACTACGAAGACAACGCGAATGAAATATAATAGTTGCTTTAGACCTACTAAACAAAAGCATGATGGGATACAAACAAAACGATTAAAAATATAATATTAAAGATAAATGTTCAATTATAAGTTGAATACGTAAAAATCAGAAAATTGGGTAAGGTAATCGGAAAATGTTTTCACCACAAAAAGACAGGATAATTTATGAGAACAGGTTAAGATTACGACAGTAAAAATAAAAAGGCAAAAATAGTCGAGTCGTCTTAGAGTCAGAAGGCTCCAGTCACAAAAGCCGAGCAGCGGCTAGACGGAAAGATATAGCAATGTCAAGATAGCGGATGAAGGAAAACCGGAGAAACCGTCAAAGGACAACCTGATCGATGGGACGGTAGCTGCTACCAAAGAAAAAAGATCTAACAAACCAGCAGAAGAAAGAACGAAATGCAGTAACGACGAAAGTGAGGGCACGACAAACCTCAAAAATGAAGCAAGTACGAGAGGGAAAAAAGAGCAAAGGAAAATCTGAAAGAAAAGGCGAAAGATGCATTGGGGGCACACGAGGTTTAACTCGGGGTATTGGGAGCGCAGCCTTCGCCGTGTTCCAGATGGACCGCGGTCGTCTTCTCCTCCCTGGCTCCGCGCCGCCCCGTCCGGTATTCGAATTGAGCCGCACCGCAATCTCGGCTAAGGCGGCGCTCGTGAAAGCCAGAAGAGCGATAGCGACCGGTCGCCGCAGAGATCAGGAGGCGGTGGCTGGGGCGAGGAAGCGGCGATCAGGCGACGGGGCGGAGCGGACGGATCGGCCGCACGAAATGAATGCGAGGCGCGCCCTACGAGGGCAGAGGTCCAACTACCTCCACGGCTGACGCCTGCGCGAGACCCCTTCTCAATACCAATACGCAAATTGCTGTTCGTGCTGCTACCGTCCCACCTAGACCTTTCCATTTCTCACGCAATTTTGCTCACTGGCTTTGTATCGCAAAATACAAAGTCTATCCAGCCAGTCTATCCAGCTACTCGAGGGCACGTCTCAGTTCTCCTCCCGTTCCTAGCTTCTCCCATCCCACCCGGCCCCTCGTCGCTCTTCCTGGCGCTTGGGGGCCAGTGGAAGTAGAAACGCAAGCGTGCGGGGAAGGCTTAGCCTTTCGTTCCTTCTCCGCAGACACAAGAGCGCTTTCAAATTACTCTGGCAGCCCATTTATTAACGCAGTCCCTCGCGCTCTTCAATGGGCCTAATTCATTCTTTCTAACTTTGGGACAGTTGTCTGCCGCCGTAATTCAAAAAATAGATAGCGGCGACTCGTCTTTCGCCGCGGAGAAGCTTCGGGGCAGATGGAGGATGGCGGCGGGCGGGGCGACAGATCGCGCGGGATGAGGACAATTGAAGGACTTCTCTTACTCGCAAGCGGTCTTGGCCGACGAAATGAAAAACACAAATGGAAGAAGCTGAACTTAACGACTGCAGAAAGCGGAGAGCGAGAACTCTACAGTGCACGTGATGGGATATGACCATCAGAAAATAATTTATATAAGCGATGGCAGCGAATGCCCGACACCATCAAGCAAAGCATATATTAAAGATCCTCACAGCTATGATTCCCAAGTCATACGCAGCCACTTCCTGGCGTACATCTTGGTGTCTATTTAGGATATAAGAAAGTTATACTATTAAAAAAAATTAAAAGTATTTGAACAGAATATCTTATTTTATGCAGAGTCCTTACTAGACTATACTCCATGAAGCGAAAATTCACTAAAATACCCTCAACAGTTCAAAAAACTTGGGATGAAAAATGAGGTCAATGGCGAATGGTATTATCGAGAAAATGCACCTATTAAGGCCGGATCACTCAAATAGAAGAAAGGATAAGCAACGAGCTTGTCTAGAAAGCCTGACGCAAGCTGTAAATAAAATATCAAGGAAAAGTGATGCGACCACGCAGCGAATGAGTCGCTTGTCAAGGATGGGGTGTGTCAAGGCTGTCTCCGGCACTTCCTTCCTCAACGACCGGGAATCATGTGGTCCACCACTGACCACGAGACTGGCTACTAAGTTTTTGTCGGGCCTTTCTTCTCGCGAGGCCGGCGTCTTGGGTTCCGCTCCGCTGCGTCGCAGCTCGCACGCGAAATATAAGTTACAGCCGGGACGAAACTAGTTAATGAGCGGTGATTATACAGTAGATGTTCGGCTAGAATATTAAACGCGCTGCCCCACGATGATCGGTCGATGAACGCCTCCGGCGCGCGCTGCGGTCGCGAGAGGCGCCGCGCCGCCCTGCGCCGCCGCTGGCGCCCTCTGCCCACGCCACGGCAGCCGAGAGCCCGTAGGCACGGAGCGGCAGTGCAAGGAACTAATTAATACACAGGCTTCTTAACCTACGTCAATGTTATTGGCCACTCCCGATCTAATAATAATAATAATAATAATAATAATAATAATATGCATGCAGAAAAGTTCAGAAACTTAAAATACACAAAGAGATATCGCAGTCAACTTTAGTCACGAGTGTACTTGCCTTTATCACGCTTTATCTCTAATCTGGTGTTATCAGAGAGCATGATGTTAATGATAATTTTTTATACATTTTAATATGGTGAAACTTGTATTTCCCGAACACGACATCTCCCATTCCTACACATTTAAAAAAATATTCCTCCTCCATCTTTCGTACGCGCGCACAAACATAGATAAAATGATGTGAAGCTTGAAGATACAAGAGGCCAAAGTGATTTACAGGCAACAACAAGTGATCGCTGAAAGAGTGATCGGGCACTCAAAAAGAGAAGACATCTGCTAAACCAGACACAGAGTGCTTAATTCATTGGTCTGCAAAATTGGACAACGTTCAAACGAAGAAAACACAACATGTATTACGCACAATATGTGGTAGTCGTAGTATTAATTGAACCCATGATGGAAAGAGATGGGTGAGCTATTCCGCAACGTTTCTGACTTCAGCCACTGCATTTCGGGCACCAATTTGCGTCACAATATTAGCGGGAATTTTAAATGCAGCCAGATACCACGTTATAAATCACTGAAACAGATATATGAATGAAATCTTTTAATTATTGAATCTTGTACATCATCGTGTTATTTTTGATTGGTCACCGTTTAAAATCACTTTATGCCTTTATGCAAAATGTTTCTCAACACTTCTCGCACTCCACGCAACATGCAGGCCAGTATCTCGTCTGGCTTTTCAAACGAAGTGCCCAAATTGTGGTCACGTGGTTCATGACGCAAACTGATGCTGCGCAAAACGAGCAACAATCGGTGCGCCAGAGTAGCTCATCCATCTCTTTCCACCATGATTAAATCCTTGTTTTTCTCTGCTAGGTAATACTGTGAAAACAAGGACCATTGTCAATATTTATTTGTACACACGGAGGAACTATACTGTGAAAAACAATTTACCTGTGGCAGTATTGATATCGTTCTCCAGTGTTTAAAAATCCTCCCAAAGTAAACCAGAACTAAGCTATTATTCTCTACTCCATTGACCCATTCCAAATATTTCAGGTTGAAACAGTGCTACCAATTCATTTCCAGTTTACCTTTGAGAACATTCCAAATTATTTTCGCCGATTCATTCCCTTGCGATGTTTTTTTTTCTATCGATCATTAACTATCAACTATAACACAACATTCACACACGTTCTCGGGAGAGCGTGAGTAAATTGAAAACGGTGCCTCACAGTGAATTTTGTACACGGTGAATTTGTAATGATTGGTAAAAATATATTATACGAGTACTATGTATAATAAGTACAGGTGCATCTTTGGGTAATGTGCAAAAGTGCATCAAGACTGATAACACTGGTCTACAAAATTTAACTTTTTTTTTGACATAAGAGCTTTACTAGCTGATCTTCATAGGAATTTATAAGCTGAATTCAAAAATTAAATTATTTTTCTCTATCACGTAAGGTTTTTTAGGTGACACTTTAGTAAAGAATTTACAGTCATTGCTTTTACACTAAAGTAATTAAAAATGTTCAACTAATCTAAATGGTATTAATATTAATGATGTCTTTGGGTATTTTGCTTCAGGAACGTGAGAAACTTTTCTTTCAAATACAAAAAAACTCCTTCTATTTCTGTTCATGGCTTTCATCAAATTCATCACACCTAATTTGACATAAAGAGAGGGAGAAATTTTGTTTTTCTATCAACTGGGGAACTTTCATAATACTTTTGACATCTGATGTACAAGGTTTAGGTGAAGTTCAGGTCTTCTATTTAAAGCATGGCTTCAAGTGGAACTGATGGTAATTTATTCCCCCTGTGAAAGGAGGACAGCTTTTAAGGCAATTTTTGACGAATCAACAAACGATATTCCTCTGGATTGCGATCATGTCCTAGAGTGTCTAACAGTGATGAAATATTATTACAGTACACCACATTACCTTCTTCAGAAAAAATCCTTAAATACCTCTTGATGATTTCGAAACTAGCATACCCTGGCTTCGGGATGAAGGTTCATCTCTTGAAGTCTTCACCCCAAAACTTCTGCCTGTTTCTTCGGTAAATGTAGATCACGCACTAAATCATTCATATCTTCTTGTGATAATTAATGAGGCTTATTAGAAATCTCAAAACTTGGATCGTGTTGATCATCATCGTGATCTTCACACTAATTCTCTTCTGAAGATATGACAATTTTCAATTTCATCGGTAGGTATGGAGATCTTCACTGCGGGGAACAGGTTGAATTGCTGAAGGTATGCTGGTATACTTTAAAGGATGCTTTGAGTTTTTTGAGATTCGCGCATTATATTAGTTAAAAATAAATCCGAAGAAAGATCATTCGGCTCTCTCCACACCATGAGAACAGCAAATGGCATACTTGTTATGATGAGAATCGTTTGCCCACCCTGTCTCAATTTTTCGGTTTCCTAATGGCAGAACGCAAAGATTAATTTTAGAATATTAAAGAACACAAAAATTTCGTTCAAATAGCAATTCTCTTTTAAAAAAATCTGACCTTTTTTGGGAAAATGACGTTTAAGCGCTACTAAAACTGCGGAATGTGAAGGTCCTTTTCACTGAACATTTTTGAGTTTTCGAAAAACTTCATTTGAAAGATAAACTGACAAATATAATAATGTTCACAAATTGCTGGCAAAGTGCACATTAAAGATGTGAGAGATCTTTAAAAAAAATTAATTTGTGTAATTTTTTTAAAAACAAAAAAAGTACCTCAAGACAAACTGTACGTCATATTAAGAGTGCAATTAGCACTATCCATTCCAGAAGTTAGAAGAAAAAATTTGGAGCCATTGAAGAGAAAATGGCTTTTGAACGTATCTGAAAATGCGGAATTTTGAGCTAAAACTTTAGTTTTCACTGAAAACGGTTGAGTTCTCGAGAAACTTTACTTGAAATTATTTGCATAATAAGATATGGAAATGAAGAGCACATGTACCCATTAATATAATAATGTCAACAAATCGCGGCTAATATTGTATAGTATACGGGATGTTATAAAATATGTATAGTATACGGGAAATTAAAAAACATGCCCTGGGCCTAGGAAAGCACGGACGATCGAGGAGACAGAAAACGCCGCTTTCAACGCGCCCCTCATCCCGGAAACACACTTCCACCCGCCCCTCGGCGGCGCATGAAAGAGGAAGATTGGCTTATGGAATCGACACCGCTAAAACCACGATCACGGAGAAACGTGGGCATGGAAAACCAATACCATTTATCACGCATTCGACCGCCATCCATCTAACGTGCCGTTAATCTTCCTGTTTCTCCGTCTCCTTCCCGCGCGCGCGCGCGCGAGCAAGCGCTCGTGGCCGTGAAGGGGGCAGGGCGGGGCGGAGTAGAGAAAGGGAAAGAACTGTTCTGTCCGGGTGATCCATCACGAGCACGCATTTGCCTTCGACGATCTTAATCCTAACGCGCAGCCAGCGCGTGAAGTCATAACGAGTTCGTTTCTCTGCGGCGGAAATGCGAATGGCCAGAAACAGGTATCACTCACAAAATGCGAGCTGTGCCATAAATAAAACTGAAACTCCACAAATTTCCTTCCCAGTTTATCCATTATACCACTGTATACTACACAGTACGCAGAAAGACATATAAATAGTAGTATTCTGTCAGTTTCACACAATATATTCCACTTAATACATTCATTTTACACTCGCGTATTGTAATTTAATGTAAAAGTTTTAACGACCATTACAACTATTAAAAGACTTCATTAAACAAACAGAGCATACAATCAAATTGTCTTTAAAAGCCCATAAAAACAGAAAATTGTAATTTAAAATAATGCAGATGTGTCATTAAGAGTTTCTAAAAATCTGAAGACTGTATAATTGCCTACAGCATTTTTCTCACCTCAGCGAATTCTACCAATATCGAAAATATAGAAAGGACGTCAATAAACAAAACGTGCTCTCTGGAATAAAATTAAGCTGGTAATATTCAGCAGCTTTTTTAAATGAGTTGTCAGGTATATGTACGACACTATAACATTTTAGATTATTACAATCAATACCCAGAGACTTTTTTCTTAGAAATAAATGAAACTAGTGGCGCTACAGAATGGCACAGACTTTCCCGTATTAGTTTTCTATTTCCTTGGGTCTTCACTAGATATTCGGAATTGTCACATACTCTTTCTTGCCAGCTGTCATCTATCACCGCCAAAAATACATTTTTTTTTTTTTGTCATTTCTTAATTTTTCGGTTTCCTATTGGTAGAACGGAAACATTAATTTTAGAATATTAAAGAACACAAACCCTATTCATAAACGGCAATTTTCTTTTAAAATCATGTGCCGTTTAAGAGAAAATGGCCTTTTTTCGCGCTACTAAAAATGCGAAATTTGAAGCTCATTTTCACAGATAATTTTTGAGTTTTCAAAATACTTCATTTGAAGTTATTTGAAGCAGGTACACTCACAAATATAATAATATTTACAAATTGCTGGTAATGTGCATATTAAAGATGTTGGAGATCTTTCAAAAAAATTACAATTACGTAATTTTTGAAAAAACAAAAAAATAACTCAAAATAAACTTGACGCTATACTAAAGTGTAATTAGCACCATCCGTTACAAAAGTTTGAAGAAAATTTGCAGTCATATATGAGAAAATGGCGTTTGAGCGTTTATGAAAATGCGAAATTTTGAGCTACTTTTCACAGAAAACGGTTGTGTTTTGGAGAAAATTTACTTGATATTATTTAAAGCACATGTACTCGTAAATATAATAATGTGAAAAAATCGCCGTTAATGTAAATATTATCGACGTGAGAAACATGTGAAAAAATTTACATTTTTGTAATTTTTGAAAAAAAACAACCTATAGAGCAATATGGCTCAATGTCATCTGATAGAGTACATTTACCACTATCCCTACCACAAGTTTAAAGAAAACATTTGGAGCCGTTTTTGAGAAAATCTTGTTTTTGTAATTTTTTTAAATTGCACGTATTGCTGGCAATATTGCAAGAAAAGTAGTAAATTTTTTTTAAAAAAATTAACATGACCTTTATAAAAGAACTCAATATGCAGAACAAATTTTATTTGACGAAAAAATCTCTATCTTCAATTTTGTAGCTGGGAAAGACGCCGAAAAAAATTCAACTTTCAAAATTTTCGAAAATACAGAGCTGTACGTGAAAATCGGACCTATGCCATGTTAATAAGTGTATTTTACTCTATTCATACAAGAAATTTAAAGAAAAAATTTGGAGCCGTTTTTGAGAAAATTTGGAAATTCCCCGGGAGGTTCATATAAAGTACCCCCAAAATTTGAAGAATCGTTTTCAAAATCTCAAAGCTTTGACTAGAACCAGATCGACCGGGGAATATCCATTTTGGAAGAAATCGTACGCATGGTTTAGGCGCTAGCAGTGTTCACAGACGGACGTTTTCCTTTCAATTGGTTTTTTCGGTATCAAGGACCTAGAAAACAGGGTTTCTGGCTACACCACGTGTTAGAGGATATTTTTTCTTAATTTAGCAACTGGTTTTATCCACTTTTTCGTTTTCACGGCCCGGCAATAAATTTTTTTCAGCCGAAAATTGGCCAATTTTTCGCGCAGCATTACATAACTTTCCCTATACTACGTATATCACTCAGTGTATACGTATGTATGCGGGAAAGTAAAAATACAATTTCAAATTTATTGATACTTACAACGAAATAATATGCTTTCTGACAGGGTTGACTAGGGCCATAATTTATTGTTAAAACGTGCAGAAATTTCTTAAAATTTTCTGGCAGGTTTAAATTGTATCATTGATGAACATTTTAAAAAATGTTATATTCAGCGAGAAACCCCACCCTTGAGTAGGAATTTAAAAAATTTAATTTAATTTAAGATTATTCTAATATGTATTAACAATACATGTATCTTCTTTGAAAGTTTCAAAAGAAAACTCAATTTTTCTATTCTCCGCATGCCAGTCACAAAAACTAATGAACATCAATATATAGCAGGTGGCGTTGGAATTCGACCTGCGACAGCGAATTTGATCGCTCTCAGGTACTGTCTCTCTTGACTCGGGAGACTACCGGCTGCCGTTATCACTCCACTCACAGCGGAGTTTTAAGTTCCAAGTACCGCATACCGCATGTACGTTGAAGTTTCAAGTACCGCATACCGCATGTGCGTTGTAAACAGCAAAAAGTAGTTACAAATTTGAAGCAGGTAATGAAAAAATTATCTTACAAAATTGGGGGGGGGGGGCAGTGACTTTCGGGCACCCCTGTCATGGCTGCCTCTGCTTTGGATGCAAGATTTATTAAACTAAAACGCAATAAACGAGAATAGCAAAATACTCCCATTGTTATTGTCATATATTTTAATATATATTTTTAGGCGATTAGCTGATACGCATTGCTACATACTCCAACGTGTCCTCCAGTGCCAATTTTTTAACAACCACAAAGTGCCGTTCCAATGCACGATTAATTCTGAATGACGTAATAGATTAAAGTGTTATCTGCAGCGCCAACATGTTCGTTCCCAAACCTCAGTGAGCGTCGAACACCGTTCCGCGAGCGGGGCTCGGAGGGCCAGCAAATCGCAAGTGCCCAACCGATCGATCGCAAGTGCCCAACAGCCCGTCCGCAACGCGGGCGACATGTGGCGACGTCGTCGCAGCTTGTTACCGGCGAGCACGCGGCTCCGCCCCCCCCCCCCCCCGCGACGCGCAGCACCCACTTTCTTCAGCGCGGCGAAAGGGCGACCGACCTCCTCGCCGCCCCGAGGAGAGTCTATTCTCGCCACCGTATAATCCTATTACGTCCTCAGCTAGAGCGACCGGCCGCCGGCGCCGCAGCCGCGGGCGGCACGAGATGCGCGGCGGGGCACTGCGTGCGTGCGTGGGTGGGACGGGTCGGGCAGGGTCGGCAGCGGACGCCATGGGACGCAGAGGAAGGCGGGTGCGGGCAGGCAATGGAGGATGGACGGCCGATCGAAACGGTGGGTGTGAGCGGTGGACGAGGGCGGCTGGACGACGTAAGATGCGCGTCGGGTCGTCGCGTCGGCGGTCAGGAGGGCGAGTGGATAGGTGGACGGCAATTCGGCGTACATGCGGGGTGGGGTGAGGCGTTGGCTGAGACGGTGGGGAGAAGGAGGGGGAGCCCTCGAAAGAGCGGCGCAGACGCCGCACACGGGTGACGGGTGACGGGAAACGAGGTAACGCGCGGTGCAACCACGGAAAAAGAAACCAGGGCCGACCAATACATTGGATGTGACGCATCACAGCAAGAAGCGAAATGATGGGATGAACTGAAAGAAAGCCGAGAGCAGATGAAGCAAAGGGATGAACCTGATGAAGCGGACAAAAACAACACGGCTACTATACCGATTGGAAAGGGTAGATCTGCCAGCGGACATTGGCTGGACAACTGATCGGAAGGAATTGGTTCAGGCACGTACCTTGTTTCAAAATAGAAAAATCTAAGTAAGTCAATCAATCGGTCAATCAATAAATGATGCCTTATTTGATGTCGCGAAGGGGTAGGTATGGAAATATACAGAAGTATGTACGTGTTCCAGTTTTCAAAATCTGTTTGAAAGTCTGAAGCAGTCAGAGGTAAGCTATACTAGCTGCACTTGTGTGATAATTTCATTCATTATTCCTTGTCAAAGAGCACTGAAATAATGTTGTTTCTTTTACAATTGCATTCTTAAAAATATTTACTGCCGAAGTAAGTTCACTGCGCCAATGTGTATAATTTTATAAGACAAATTAATTCGCTTCGCTCGCGCATTTCCAAATTATAGGCAGGGTTTCATCCTAAGCAATCTACTTAAAACAACACTGAAGCAGTCCTAAGCCTAATTTCTAAAGCTTTTTTCTTCTTCTTCTTCTTCTTCTTCAAAAAAGTACATGGCAAAATACACTTCATGGACATATAACCATGAAGCTGTTTGCAAGAATGAAGTGACTATTCTTTCTTCGGCTACTACAGTTGTATACTTAAATCAAGATAGCATCACCCGTGGCTAACTACTCATATTATGATTTTAATACTTAATTACTAAATACGGTAATAATGAGCACAACCCCGGTCAAAATCTTGCATAGTCAGTACAAATGTCTTTAAAAGGCGACCGGTATGGAATTCTACTGGCGGTGTCAGTTATTGATGCGTCTTCGACAACAAAACATCGATGTATTTTAACACCGATGCTATGTTTAAAACTGGTTTAATAATCTCTAAAATAAAATTAGTGGGGACAAAATTACAGTGACCGTGTTTATGAATATATATGAAGATTAAACTGAAAACGAACTAAAAATAAGAACAAATAAAAATACTCGGCTTGAAAGTCTGAGCGTCCACAGAAATCTCAAAAGGTCAGAGCTTCCCAAGTTCGCCGAAGGGTATGGGAAGAAGGAGGGAGGTCTTACACCTTCGAGGTACACCTACACCTACGTGTACGCGACCTCCCCATGTGCGAAAGTCAAGGAAGGGCACACGAATTATTCTGAGAGAGAGAAAGATGAAGATAGGGCTATAGGACAGAATGTAAACTACTGTGCCAGTTCGACTTTGGTTCAGTCTCATTCATAAGACAAGCACACAAACCAACAGCGTTCTGTATTCAGCGTTAAATGGGCAGAGACGAAGCCATTCCGTAGGATATTCAGCGGTTTAGAAAGTGGCCGGCAGATAGCACTCCGCCCTAAAGGACTAAGGACTAAACCTCATTCAAATTAATTACTAAAAAGAAAAATATTTTGAAGAAACGATATAATAAAGTTCAATATGTTTTTTGTTTGTTTTTTTGTTTTGTTTTTTGTTTTTGCAAAAATTACACAAATGTAGTTTTTTTTTTAAGATTTCTCACACCTTTAATATGAACATTACCAGCATTTTGTAAACACTATTGTATTTGTGAGTGTAAGTGCTTCAAATGACTTCAAATGAAGGTTTTCGAAAACTCAAAAATTGTTTGTGAAAATGAGCTTCAAATTTCGCATTTTTAGTAGCGCTTAAACGTCATTTTACGCCCAGCTGCTCTGACCACTAAGCTACCGAGTCAACCAACCCTTTGAACAGTATAGCATCCAACAAGGTGACAATTATATACATCCAAGGAGCGATAAGGCACTCATGAAAACTGTTTAAAGGGTTGATTGACTCGGTAGCTTAGTGGTCAGAGCAGCTGGGAGTAAACCAGAAGGCCCGGGTTCGAATCCCGATCGGGCCGACCAATTCTTTGAACAAATTTAATTAGTAAACAATGTTTTTCTACAGCAACAATTCAACACTTCTCATTAAACTATTTACAAATAATTACTTAAATGCACGGTTTACCAATACAAACAGCTATTGCTAATATAAACATGTAATAAACGGTTGAGTGCCAAGCGACTGGCACGAACATACCACCTCAACTACTCTTTTGACACATTGCTTCTGTTATTCGTCGATTGATAGAAGTAATGTTATCTTAGTCATAATTTTTTTAATTAACGACCGCCGGGGATTTCGACGGCTTTGAGCCCTTTATCACTCGTACACGTTGGTGGCGAGAGTCGAATGTCAACTTCACGATAGCCATTTATATTGCTGTTTTTGACAATGATATCATTCTTTCATTTGAACTTTAAGTAAGCAAAACTTCATCGAAATTACCACAATACTGTAATTACAAAGTAGAAATTAAAACAATACTGTAATTTTACCACTACTCAGTCATCATTCGGATGAATTGCGCCAGTCATCTTCAGTCCACACTCATAAATTGCGTATTTACAAGTACAGGATTTAGAAGTCCCATGCTGAACCCATTTTCAATATTATCATCACTTAGGTCTAACATCCGATACCCAAGTCACACGACTGATATTTAGTTAAGTTCGCACGAGAGAATTCCAAGTGACTGTAACCGGTGGAACTACCACCTCAGTTCCTTAGCCTCACTTCCACCAAACTCTCTGCCTCCTTCCTTCCTACCGACGCAGTCTAGCAGTTCGATGTCGACAAGCTACTAGGTCACGCCGTACGCCACATTGCTCGCCAAACCAATTTGCGAAGTTTCTCCTCACAGAGAAAACGTAATTTAAACCCAAAATTGCGCCCTGGACTCGGCCATTGAACCTCGCGCACAAAGAACAAACGCAGTTAATTTTTTTATCAGGTCACATGCGGAAATCCTTTCGAGGACGAAAGAGTACGCGTTGCCGCGTACACAGATTTCCAGATTAAAGGCACATGATAATAAAAAAATTGCACTGATGGCGATGGCACTTTTGCAATTAACATGAGTCACGCAGGGAAACGTTCGCTAAAACCATTAAACTAGTGGGCCGATCAATGGGAAATTCATCGGTTAAGTTAATACATTTCACCGGTTTGACGTTCTATAGCCAAAGCATCAATTACTTTCCCCTCCACAAAAAGGGAATCGTTAATAATCGTTGCCGTCTTTTCAGGAAACAGCTGCCAAGAAAGGACAGCGTGAAAGAGTCACGGCCTGCAGTTGAGGCACCAAGGTATCGACTTAGCTCGCAAGTAGAGTTGGGTTCAATCTTTTGCGTGAGGTAAATCGAATCCCATAACTAGTCAGTTGGAGCATGTTGCCGACAGAATACGCAAAATTGACAGTACACGCTAGATTTTGAGTTCTAAGTGCATTAATGAACCGTGATGTTTACTTCACAATGGCATAACAGAGGCAAACAGGCGATCCCCATCCCGAATTGTATATGTGCTAAAAAACAAAGTGCAAGGCTAGTTCTAAGCACGTTTCAAGTGCAAAAAATTAATTTTTCACATTTTTTACAGCTTGCAATACGAAACACACAAATCTTGTGCAAATGCGCTCGCCTTTCCAGGTATATATTAAATCTGTAATAACGGATGATCTCGTCTAAAAAATAGCGTCGCATGTTTTACAACTACGTAAGAGGACACATTGCAGATGGTGAGGTTCCGCAAAGTAGCACTTTCTCATATTAAGTTAATATTTCCATCCTTCATTTAACTCATTACATGCCTACCCAAGAAACATTGTTTGTTGAGAGAACCAAATGGGGGTTATCCTATAAGTTTTGAAATTAGCATTAAAATATTCCAATATAACTTTTCTGATTAATTGTCAGGATATTGACTTCTTCGACGGTGGTGGATTAAAAGTAAAAAGCTAAATAATATTTCAGAAATTTCAATTGTAAATTCTTGAGGTTCCGCCTCTCACGGTTACACCACTTCCCGTGCACCAATCGAGACATACGAGGTGTCATTCGACGTGTCTCTCTCTCCTGATGGGGAACTGATAATATGTTATCAGATTCGGCCATAAAATTCTAAGAAATTTCCAAAAGCGTGTTGTTTTTTTTTTTTTGTTTTGGCCCTGCGATCTAAGTGAGTATTCTAGGAATTAAATCAACGCCACCTAATTAGATGGCGTTGATTAAACTCCAGTGTCAATCACCGACGAAGAGAAAGATAGAAAGACAGAGAGAGAGAGAGAGAGAGAGACGACGACGACGACAACCAAGAATAAGAAGAAAAACAAACCAAGAAGACGACGGTGAAGACGAAGATAAAGAAGACGAAAAAGAAGAAGACGACGACGACGAAGACGATCATGACGAAGGAAGGAAAAAAAGATGTCAAACAACCGAAGGTAATTTAAAGCGTCGGCGACGACACATTCAGCTAGTACATATATTGCTTGATTTATAAAATTCTAGGTTCCAGAACACGCCTCAAATGAACGATTAATTTAATAGAAATAGTTGAATATTAGTATTATAATTTAATAATTATTCCAGAGGTACCAGAATGCCGTTCCGTCGCGTTCCGCCAGAAATCAAGCCCTGTACGTAGGTATGTGTGTATATATATTTATATATATATTTATATTTATATATATATCTTTATATTTATATATATATATATATATATATATATATATATATATATATGTTAAAAGTTGATATCCAATGCGAATGTCTCGAAACAACTATGCGGTTTCCAAGAATATACAAAAAAAATCAACAAATTCCATTTCATATTAAAGTCAATTACCGGTAGCGTCCTTTGGAATTATCTTTAAATTCGGCGGATCACATGTTAGTAATTGTAGGTGAGTGACACATGACACTATAGCGAAAAAGTGTAGTATATGAAAATGAAGTACTTTCATGAGCGATTTCGACATTAAATTCAGTTGAAATGGATGTGTAAACTGAAAATTATTGAATATACTGTAAAAATGACCAATTTTCCTAACATTACGATTAGCGAAAATATACTTCTTCAAACAAATACAAAGAATACCAAAGTACAAAGGGTAAAAGTGAAAAACGAAACTATATAACTTTTGAATAAAATGTGAGGGATAAATAAAATCAATGTTTAGGGGTACACATTAATGCTATCAGCGATGAGAAAGACAAACGGTCCAAGTTACTTTGAAATAATGTAGCATAACAGCGAAATGTGGTCAACAGCATTTCAAACTATTCACTTAGAGTATCAAATTATTAACTATCAATGTATTTTTCTACAAATAGTCTAATCTGCATTGTTTGAATAAGAAACAGAGAAATTCAAAATGGAATTTTCATGTCTTTGTCTCAGAAACAAAGGTTGAAACTAATGAATTTAGTTGTTTAATACCGAAATACGTCAACAAAATTTAATACAATTCCTATATGGAACATTATAGGCAAATTACAAAACTTCTATTTTCATATGAATTATGGTTATTCAAATGTATCACTCCCACTGTTCTCTGGATACAAAAAACATTCTTTCAAACAGGTCTTCGCTAAGAGAAAAACAAAATAAATCGAAGAAAAAACAGAGACAGTTTCCGCAAGACATTCAACGTAATACATTTTCTCAGAATGATCTTTTCATATCCAACTTTTTTTTAAACTTTTGGACTATTATGTAACATATGTAAATTCTGGATTTGTGAAGCAAACTGAATGTGAGAAATACTGGGAGCAGAGGTATTATTGCAGATAAAGATCGTACAGCGATTACTTCGAAAAGCGGTCCATCATGTCACTAAAAACTCACGAGATATGTTCTGGTTATCTGAGATTTGAACTGGTCCATTATCCATTGATGGATGGGAACATCACAACGTTCATCCACCACGAATCGTACTATATTCTCATCTCTACATCAGTAATTCACGAAGTAAACTGATATTCCACAGTCTGAAGCACCATTTTACATTGGTAATGTAAATGTCACAGCAATTATTCATTTCTAATGGATCCATTTTCCACGCAGAAGAAAATCGTTGCATACTGTGTTGTCCATCCTCTAAATACCTAGACACACACGTAAGTCCATTATTATTCGTACTTGGAATAAAAATGAACATGTGAATAGGGAAACGCATTAGTTCTCACGGAACTCAATTTCGAAAAAGTTAACGAATAAAAAATATTGAAAATCTCCTAACGTGAATGAAACGAACCAAATACTTTTGAATGAAGTCTCGGTAACAATCTCGTGAGACTGAAAATCACGCCTTTCATTTCGTCCAATTTTCCAGAACAATCGCAGGAACAATCAGAAGCTCCGAAAGGCAACGGAGTCCCTTAAGTAGCCTCCAAACGAGCACGGCGCACGCCAACTCGATTAAGCAATTTCTCGACTGCCACTCAATCACCAATTTAGTGAACCGGGGTATTAGGCAATATCCCGTTAATTAGCTCGACCTCCCTGCTTGCGCTAATGCCACGGAGCCGATTGGGCGGTTTATTGAACAGATACAGAGGAGCACTTCACAAACAAATGATAAGGGAGCAGGTGAAACACACGAATGCGCACGCAAAGGAAGCAACGAACTGTCTCAGATGAAAGTCCAATATGAGGATAATACCTCTCTCACTCATAAGACGTAATTAAAAAGGACTTTGGCTGCGTGGAAAATCTAACTTGGAAGGTATTTCGCCTCAACTAATTTAGCATGGTCTACAAAATACTACATTGATATTTCATTACGCCGTCAGACAAAAAAAAGAAAATGTGGATATCGCCCAGAACTTCAGAGAAGCGTATACTACCTTATTTACACGATACGTATCTTATTAAACAACAAAAATATTTCCTGAAAACTCGAAAAAATCATTCGTGAACACGGGTCGAATGTGGACGATTAACAAGGTATTTTAGTGGTAAAACGGAAAGGACGCCCCATACCCCTCGAGGCTCCAAAACTAAACCAACGACTCTATCTATAAATCGACGCCCATCGTGTCCGATGGGAATATGACGTCGATCACGTGCGGAGCGGCACGAGGGCGATCTGGAGAGAGGCACGGTGACGGGACAGACGACACGTCCCTGTGAGCAACGTGGCACCGGTGACATCCAGCGGCTCGCTGCGAGCTGCCTCCAATCCACGCTCCGCCCCCAGAGGGGGAGAGACAGTGACGCGGTAAACACCCGGACAGCCAAGCGCTCCCGCGCGACGCCACCTGAGCCTCCCTAACGACCCGTCCGTACCGCCCCGAGTCTGCCTGCGACGTCGCACAGTACACGTGCCGTCGCCGCACCGCACCGCGCCGCGCCGCGCGGATTAAAATCAGCAAAAAAATTCACGTCCAAACATTGATTTCTATGCTTCGCGTATCGCTTATAGCAACTTCCAGGAACTGGGTGTAGAACATTAAATTGTACTTTTCACACGAATCGCATTATCTAAGAATAACAGGGACGTACATATTGTAATGATAGGACTCCGTAAACAAGTAAATACATTTCGTTTAAAGACAGTATTAAGTATGACAATCTTCATTTAAAAGGGAGGTATGTTAGACTTCAGAACATTCCACGTGACATTATACAAGCGAAATCATTCAACCTCCCAGTCAGCGACGTTGCGGATGCAACGGCAATGGTTAACTAAGCCATTTCAGCTGGTCCCAACTTCCATCAATACGTATCTCAAGAGTCTAGAAGAAGCGAAATGACGAAAGAGCTTTTGTTTCAAAAGAACTGCCATGGAACCAAAAATGAAGCATCATAAGCAAAAGAAAAAATAATAAAGCAATAAAAAAAATTATTTGTGGGCTATAGTATAATGGGAATCGTGTTTCTCGCGCAGTTACTGAGGCGATTCGAAATTAGAACCGACGCTAGTAATTCAATCTTCTGCACGCGGAAGCGCTCGAAAGATAGGATCGATAATTCAATGTTTGGTTGTATAATATCAACGTTTGTGGAGTACGCTGGCCTGAAATGCTATCCCCGTTCAAAGAGAGGAGAGATATGATTGAAAATCGACTCCTAAATCTATTGGAAGAAGAACTTGTTTCAACCCGACAGGATTGTTTTCCTAAATCACAGATTCCAACTACATAATTTCATAAGGTTTTGCTCTGTCCATAGAGGAGTCAAAACCTATTGAATTCTTTTTAACAAAGGAAGGGCAACAAATTATCGCCTAAGAATCGTGTTTCGTTCGTCACAAATCTGTCACCACAATATATGAATTCAGATTCCAACGGCTATTACCACAGCAATAAATGCAAAACGACATTACTTCCAAAATTCACTTCCTTGGGTAGTCAATTTTTCTTTTCTTACGAACCTATATTTTGAAAACACATTGCGGTTCAATTGGCCTCCTTCAACACCGTCTCCACAAGCCTCATCTACTGCACATGAACGCCTTTGCAGAACTCCCTGCACGTGAACAGCTAGCCAAAGCACCTGCGCTCTCGCAGGCGCAATCCTCCCGCGCGGTATCGGCTTCGCAGCCCAGCCGGTCGCTGGCTTAACTCCGGCAACAACGTTCGCCGCCGCCGCCGCAGCAGCAGCAGCGCGGTGGGCGGGAATAGGATTCTGCTCCGAACGAACGAGGGAGGCAGAGCTCCGAGAAGACAGAGCCTCTTCATTAGGGCCGGCGCTGTTTCCGCGCGCCCTTCGGCCCCGTCGGCAGGCCTGTGGCTGCGGCGGCGCCCCTGCCTGCCAGCCGGAGCGCGGAGGCGAGGCCAACCAAGCCAGCTGCCCGGGCTGATCGAGTAACTAATCGCCAGAGCCTCGGTGCGAGACGCCCCGGGGCAGCGCAGCACAGCGAGCGGGCCCCCTTCCGCTCCGAGGAGTGGCACCGGATCCGGCCGCCCACGCCTATACCTCCCACGAACAGTGGTCACAATGGAATTCTACTTGAACTCCCAAAAACGGAACCCCGTGTTATCTTCAGACTGTGATAAAATTATGGAAGGAAGGCAAATTCAACAGCAAATCTATGATGCTGCTGTATATCTTTCCATTTTAATCATTCAATGGAATCCATCACTTACGATAATTGGAAGCGTAGCTTCCGATGCAACCGGACGCACTGCAACGGATCTACAATGATAATTTGCTCTGGGGTAGTTAAATCCAGAATATGGAAAGCAGATAAGAAATCTTTTCCATCAAGGTTTTAGCAAATCGTAACCAATTTCATCACAGGTGTATATATTGCACTGACATGCGTTTCCATGGGATTTTGCATACGGGCTCCGATATCTTCTAGATCAAGATACATGACTCCATTCCAGTCGTACGTTCTCTCACAACGACCACTGTGCGTCGCCCACGCCCCGTCCCTGGCCTTGTCCCCGGGCGCTCCGGCCGGGGCAGGCGAAGGCGTTCGACCGCCCGCAGGCCGCTCTTGCCCCCTCCCTGCCCGCCAACACTTCCACCGCCGCTGCCTCCCCCTCCGGGCCGTAAATTAACGCAGCGCCAAACAGACCCGCCAGCGGAGCGGCGGCGGCGGCGGCGAGGGAGGCGGCGGGCGGCCGCGCGCAATGCATCACACCGAGCGCCGCAATCGCTCCGCGCCTTTTGCGTGCGCTGACACGGCGCCGCGACGGCCGGGCCGGTGGCCCCACGTCACAGAGCGCGCAGACGTCATCTCGGGTATGACGTCCTCTTCCAACTTCTCGGCAGCTCAGCAGCAGAAATGGCCAACGTGCCCGATTCACATAGCTTACACCTGGGGCCAGGCATTGATGTCTAGAGGCCGGACTTTATGGGGTAAACATTTGTTTATTTAGGTGCTAAAATAGGTTCCAAACGTATGAAAAATAGGCGCATGTTTAGGTGCACAAAATTAAAATTTGTTCATGTTAGGTACAAATATATAAAATGTTTTTATAGCATAATATGACAAATTGGCATGAAGTGTTGAAGTAAAACAGTTAATTTATACACAAACTAATTTTTTAAAGCAAGTTCACTTCATCAATGATATCACCGTTCACTGGGCCACAAAAAGAAAGGAATTATTTTGAATTAAATTGTAGATCTCAATGGTAAGGACAAATTTTAACGCTTATCTGTCAGAAAGATCTTAATTTAGAAAAAGATATTTCCACATTCACCGACACCAGTAGGCCAAACTTTAGAGCAATCCTTTCTTCTAATGACAAATCATCAGGTCTTGTAATCTTTAAAAAGACTTTTTTTCTGTGAAAATTCGCCATTATTCAGCGACCAGCAGTTTCCCCTACTCTAGTTGGTAGATAGACGCACAAACTAATTTGAAGGATTCGAACACGTGAAGTAAGATATTTTTCATCAATTGCTATTTCACAGCCACAATCATCATCTTAAACACAGAACCGTCCGATAGAATTGCATCTTCTGCATGCTGTTCAGCTATTTCTTTGAGTTCGTGTTTTTTTTACCTATTTCTAGAAAGTTTAAGAAAAACAACATATGAGATCTACAATGTACATAGCCATGGGTCTTGGGGAAGAAATAACAATCTATGTATGTATGTATGTATGTATGTATGTATGTATGTGTGTGTGTGTGTGTGTATATATATATATATATATATATATATATATATATATACACGGGATGTCCAGAAGCTCCCGTTACAAAAAAAACACAAATTCTGTTGCCAGACATGAAGAATGGCATGTCCAGTTTTTCCGAAAAAAATTTTGCCTTTGAGAAAATTGAGTTTAAAAATCACTTCCGGGGCGCGAAATTCAAACCGGCCGCAACGACACCAGACAGCGGCGTCACCTGCGCGGAGCATTTCCTCGTTTCTCACCCTAAACAGGGAAACAGTCGAGTAATATTCTGGAAAGCAACGCGTTCCTTACACTAGAATACTTAATAGAATCAAGTATTTGCAGGTTCTATTCAATAAATATTTTAAATGGACGTACAGAATATCGAGTTTTGTTCTAAATGATAGACACGGTACACGGCGGCGTAAACATAAATTATGAACACGATCCAACATTTATGAAAAAGACTGAATCTCCTGGAATGCTCGAATTGTTATTTTTAGCACATATTAATATGAACTAGTGCCTTGGGCTTAAGATTGCCACGTAAATGATAGTCTCCTGTAGATTATTCTAAATATCGTGATACACTAAAAAGCTTTTAGGAGATAAAATATTCGTTAATGAAAATACTGAGTTTATTGATTATCTTTGGAATTTGAATTGATTCTCCCGGCGCTCATTTTCTGAATTCTCAAACTAAACTCTCAAAGATCCATGAATTTCCTCAATACCACCCGTCAAATATTATTTTAGCTTAAGTAATATGTGGTACAGTAAGAGCACTTCCTGCAGCCGCATCGAAAGCGTTCCGAAATAACTGCTATTGCAAAATATGCTAACCTGTTCTACGTGGAACATCGAAGTTAAGGCAAGCGGCCTCGACTACCCATTTTTCGAAGTTGAATAATCATTCTACCCGCCGCTTTGCTTTTCCAGAAGCAAGATGAGAGCATGTCTTTCACCCAAATCTTGCAGTTACTTCGTGAAACCATTTCATAAGGCAGTTGACAGCTAGTCGGGAAAAGTATTCTTTGAGTTGTTTTGTTTCTTTGAGCTTGCATTGTAGTTAACAGATACGTACACAAATGAGTAACGACCATTTCTTCAATTTAATTCTTCGAGGTTACTACGTAGTACAGAATGTAAGGGAGTAGAAACAGTTCACTACTGCACTACTTCAGTGTTGTAATTTTCAATATTTTTCTTTGATATTTTCATAAGGTACAACAAAAATCGGCAAAGAGGAAAAAAATTATGCAGTATAATCAATTTTTAACCCCAAACCTTCTTTTGAATTACTTAATTTTTTAAATTTATTTTAATGCAGAATCATTATCGTTACTACTTAAATATTTTAGAACATGCATATTTTGCTACTTTAAATTAGTTAGAAATACTTTACATGCAAGTCCTACGAGAAGGTTTTCACCGAGAAGGTTTGTGTGTTGTTAATTCTGTTGTAACTCCACTACATGGCGCTCCATATTCACCTCCAATGCAACCCGCAACACACTCGGCAGCATTTTTAATCTATATGGTTAAATAACACCTAAATAGGCGTTCTAGAGCCTTACAAACCAAACTTTTGAGGCTGAAGGTCTCACAGAAACGTTTCTCACATCGTAATCAACAGAATGAACTCTTCCTGAACATTCTATTACATTTTTGCTGGTCCGGCACTTCTCGATTTCTCACTTGATCAGAGACGTGCAGAATCTGCAAGTAAATGTGAATGAGAGGGACAGAGAGCGGCAGAGACAGAGACAGGATGAGGGAGGGAGAGACAGTGAGAAACGGAGATGGAAGGGGAAAGAGGGAGATGAAAGGCAGAATAACGTCTGCCGGGTTTTCCTAGTGTACAATAAGTATACTTTTATAAAAGTAGTTAAATAATATTGCACTGTTTCAGATAAGCATATTCTAAGACCGCTGTATAACCATTTTTTGTTAGTGTTGTTCAGTGATTTTCGATGACAAAATTGGGGTATAAGTTTTGATGTCAAAATTTCTGCCTTTTTATATAATTAAATATTCTAATTTACATTACATTAAAAAAACTTTTTTCCCTTCATTTTTGACTATCGGAATGTTTGGTTACTCTGGGGGCACTGGGATGGCTGAATCGATTTCGTTGCGGTTTTCTTTGCAAGGAAGTGTTTTGCTTTTTTTTTTTTTTTTTTGTTTCTTCCTCGGGCATATCAACAACAATTGTTTCTTCAAATTATTATTTTCTCTTATAAAAAGAGTAACGTTTGTTTGTTTTCATACAATTCTATAGCTTTATTCACATTTTAATGAAATGCACACGTGAAAACAAGAGAAAAGCTTCGGTCTGCATCTATTTACTAAAACTACACTGTCAGAAATTACATTAAATTCAATGTCGTTTCCTGCACTACTGTACATTAAACTTAAAGTATCGTGTACATTAAACTTAATCTGTAAATCATAAAATCAATGTAGATTTTATGTACTACCGTACATTAAATATAATGTACCGTATTCATTAAAATAACATTAATATGTTTGTACATTAAATTTCATGTTTAAATTAAAATTCACACAGATTTGATAAATAATTATGGAATGTATCGATACTGTTTAAAAACTTAGAAATATTTTCTTGCACTATTTGAACTTACGTATAATAAATTTAAAATATATTTTCAACATGTACAAAAAAATATACATTTTTAAAATTCGGATTTACATTCACATTGGTAAAAAATAAAATTGTAAAAATGTAATAATAAAATTGTAGCGACCCACATAGCACGGTAATTCTTTAGTTAACAATTTTTTTCAAATTTAGCGGAAATATTTAAATTAGTTCAAAGAATTGTCACCGTAACAAAGTCAGAATTTGCTTTACGTCTGCCGAACATATTTCCGAGCGTAAACGCGTCAAAAAAAGGTGACAAAGTGGTGGATACACTTATAGAGGTGGCATAGGTTCGATTTTCACGGTTAACTCTGAATGTTCGAAAATTGCAAAAGTTGAATTTTCTTCGGCCTCTTCCTACAACTACAAAATTAAAGACACAGATTTTCCCTCCAAATAAAATTTGACAAAGATAAAACAAGATAGACATTTTGTTTACAACATGTTTGTAACATTTTGTAAATATTTTGTTTGTTTGTAACATTTTGTTACATCAATTTGACAAAGATAAGACAAACAAGACAAAGATAAGAATATACAAATCATTGGTTGAACGTGTATGTACATATAGCTCAGAAGTTTGGATTCTTAATCAGAGCGAAGAACAAAAATTAAAATCAATGGAAATGAACTATTGGAGACGCTGTTGTGGCCTTACACTCCTGGATAAAATACCCAATGTTGACATAAAAAATCAAATGGGTATTAATGCTGATATAATGGATGTAGTTGATGCTAAAAGATTGAGGTGGTATGGTCATATCCAAAGGATGACGGAAAGTCGGTGGCCTAAGAAAATTTTGAAATGGTTACCTCAAAGAAACAGGAAACGTGGCAGACCGAGAAAAACATGGGAAAATGAGATAGAAAAGGCAATGAAGGAACGAGATCTTCAAGAGGAAGATTGGGAAGATCGAAGGACGTGGCGACTAGGATGCGAGAAGCTGCGTCAGCTGTAAAGAACCTCGCTAATACTACTACTATAAAATTTGTTCGCCATAGCGATTTTTTTCATTAAGGTCATGTATATTTATTTCTAAATTTTAGTAGTTTTGGGGCAATATTACATGCAATATGTGCAATTTTTTTAAAAAATACAAAAAACAGATTTTCTCAAAAAACAGCTCTAAATTTTTTCTTTACACTTTTGTTAAGGATAGTGCTTAATGTACTCTAAGAGATGACACAGACGCCATATTCCTCTATTCTTTTGTTCTTTCAAAAATTACAAAAATTTAATTTCCACCTTTTCAGAAACGCTCAAATGACCTTTTCTCATAAATGGCTCCAAATTTTTTCTTCAAGCTTTTCGAACTGATAGTACAAATTGCTCTCTTGAATATGACGTAAAATTCCATTTGGGGTATTTTTTTATTTCTTCAAAAATTGCACAAATGTATTTTTTTGAAAGATCTTTAACATCTTAAATATACTCGTTACCAGCAATTTGTAAATATTATTTTATTTGTGTAAGTGCTTTAAATGAAGCCTTTTGAAAACTCAAAATTTTGTGTGAAAAAGAGCTTCAAAGTTTGCATTTTTAGTAGCGTTTAAACGCCATTTTCTTACAAACAGCTCCAAACTTTTGAAAGAAAATTCCCATTTAGGATGAGGTTTTACTGTTCTTTAATATTCTTAAAATAATATTTCCGTGCTATTATTGGGAAACCGAATAATTAAGAAATTGTCAAAAAATGTACTTTGGGCGGCGATAGAAGAAAGCTGGCAATAATGTGGCATGTAAAATAATATAATAATGTAAACACATTGCCGCTAATGTAAATAGTAACGACTTGAGAGACAAGTAAAAAAAATTACATTTTTGCGCTTTTTGAAAATACAAAAGAGTAGAGCAATATTGCGTTTATATCTCATAGAGTACATTTAGCACACATCTATCAAAAGTTTAAAAAAACAATTTGGAGTAGTTTTTGAGAAAATCTTGTTTTTGTAATATTTTAAAATTGCAAATATTGCACGCAATATTGCGCGAAAACTACTATTTTTTTTTTTCAAAAAAATGTACATGACCTTAAAGAAAGAACTCACTATGAAGAACAAATTTTATTTGAAGGAAACATCTCTACCTGCAATTTTGTAGTTAGAGGAAGACACCGAATAAAATTCAAACTTTTGCAATTTTCGAAAATTCAGAGTTCACCGTGAAATTACGACCTATGCCACCTTAATAAGTGTATTCTACTCTATTCTTATAAGAAATTTACAGGAAAAATTTGGAGCCGTTTTGGAGAAAATTTTGAAAATGTCCGGGGGGGCTTCATTTAAAGTACTCCCAAAAATTATTGAATGTTTTTCAAAATCTCAGACCTTTGACTCGGGCCAGATGGACAGGCATTTCTTCAGTTTGGAAAAAATCGTATGCATAATTTAGGCAAGAGTATGTGGCAATTCCGAATAGCTAGCCCAGACCCAAGGAAATAGAAAACTAAAACGGGAAGGTCTGTGCCATTCTGTAGCACCACTAGTTAATTTTAAAACATATGTTTTCCATCCATGTTCATCATGGATCCATGAACAATTCCATGTATTCCATTACAAATTCCTTTCCGTTGCTGCGTCAGGCAGGTTTCCGGCTTATCCAGTATACTTTGTTTCGGAAAATAGGCCGTCCTAATATTTTTTTTCGGCAAACGCAGGTTTCCTTCTTAAACAGGTTTTGCAGTACATGCAAAGAAACTGCTCTTCCCTACCGGACCGTATTTTTTCGTCAAATTTTGCAAACTAGATATGCACTGACGAAGGGAACACGCCGGAAATTCATGTCCGGGGGAACAAAGTTTCGCGCAAAAGGCACAATGGACAAGGGGACACGTACAGCGTCAGCCTTCCGGACCCGCTGCACCTCCAGCCTCCTCCACACGCATGATGTTGCAACGAGTAAGTCCGTAAACACAGTCCAGAAATCAATAGCTGCCCCAGCACACACTCGGCGGAGGAGGAGCAGGCGGCACAGGCGGCGGTTCCGTGCGCTTTAAATTTTACTCAAAACTTTGCTAAAAATAACGTACTGTATTAAAAATCGCTATCTCGTGCGATTACATGAGAGCCTAAACGCGTACAAATATTCATCGTCCGGATGCAAGTCACAGAAACCGCCGCCATCATTGGGCCCAGTTTTTGGATTCCCGGTTTTCCGCTGTCACCGCCGCCGCTGACATCGTGAATCGTCAAGTCGGGTTAACACAGGTTTTCCTTCTAGCGTGCGCTCACGAAAGGCAGACGAATCAAACGTACTCGTCACGGGAGGGGGACAATGCAGCAGTTTAATTCAATCTTGAATAGATGCAAAGGACCGCACTCGACAGACTTTTTTTTCTTCCACAAACAACTCATTCGATTAACTTCAAAGAGAAATGTCAATGAACCCACACTGTATCTCTCCATTAGATATTAAATACACGCAGACTTTCATTACACATAATCACTTATTATTATTATTATTATTATTATTATTATTAATTATCCCTGAATAGTATTTGAGTTACTCCACGAGTGCGCGGATGTGTGTTTCCGTCACTCACGGCTAGACCACTTCTCGTGCATCAATCGAGTCATGTCATTCGATGCGTATCGGTCTCCTGATGGGGAACTCAATTTCTTTTCCGATCCGGCCATACGATTCGAAGAAATTTCCAAAATCGTGTTTTCTCGTGTTTTGGCGCTGCGATTCTTGTAAGCCGGAAATTAAACGAAGGCCACCTAAATAGATCTATGTAGGTGACGTTGATTAAACCCCATTACCCCTGTGGTTATTTTCAATCCACGACACCATAATTTTCTTCCCTAAAGATGGCATGCTGATTTTTGGCAAACGAGCAAAAATTAAACAAATATCGCCCAGCAGAATTTGTTACGAACTTTCTGAAGTATCCATACTTCAGTTGTTGTGAAGTGTGAAGAATTCCGTGCGTATTTTTTATCATGAATTTGCAAATTGCCTTGGAACATTAAATTTGAAGAACAGAAGTGAATACAAGGAAATAAGAACAGTAAATAATAATTAACAATACATTTCTTAAGCACGCTAAGATCGATTTTCAATGTAATGTGACTTACAACTTATTCTCAGATACATACAAAATACTAACTTTTCAATGCTTATATTCCCCTTCAGAACAAAACTCAGATTGAATTTGTAAAATTTTAAAATCTTAAAATAAGGGACTAAAATATGTAAGTGTTAAGCATTTCAGGGGAATCAAATGTAGTTGTAAAAGATTTTCCGTCTAAATTTTCCGAACTAATTGAGAATGATCTTATATTGGCATTAGAGAATCACGCAGAACAAGAGAGGTGATCATTTCTGTTCATATTAGAAAACAGAACGCAAAAAATATAGTTGTACTAAATTCTAACTATTCGCATCATTTAAATACCTGCAAGTATTTTTTATGGCGATTATAATTTTGAAATTGTAATATTACCAGTTCATATCCCGTTTGGAGGTAATATACTATTACAAGGCCATTGGGTGTAGGCAGATCCTATGTCAGATACTGTAAGAACATATCTGAACAAAGCTAGGCATGAAAGAAATGAAATATGAAAGAAATTTCAACACACGAAAATACTTTTAAAACAGCTTACAGCGTCGGGGACGCCACATTCAACGAATTATTATTCCTCTAATTCGCGTCTAAATATGTTATGAGTCGGTTATAGTCAACTCAGGGTTGCTAGCAGCTTCCTAAGGAGCAGATCTAGGGACTGTCGGTGCCTTCACAATTCTTTGCGCAAAATGTGGGCTGTTCCCAATAAAGCAATGTCTTGCACTTTCCCTTCCTTTGAATTATCTGGGTGTTCAGCCAGGTTCTTACACAAATTTTGCGGAACAAATCCCATAGCTCCGATAACTATCGAGACGACCTGTGCTTTTACGCCCCACATTCGGCTGATCTCGATTTTCAAACTCTTGTATTTAAGATGTTTCTCTGCCTCCTTGCTTATGACGTTTTGATCGCACGGCAACACCTACAAGTAGACACTTTTTTTCTCCAAATCTAGGATAACAATATACGTATATATGGTTTGTCGCTATTGTGCGATCAGTTTGAATTTGTTGGTCGTACAGTATTGTACACAGTCCAACAGAGGTTAGCGGTCTTGGTGAAGTGTTTGTACCACTTGGAGCAAGTACTGGGAACTTTGAGGGCGGTACATATCTGTCAGGGGCGGTAACTACACACCCTGTCGTGTCTTTTCAAGTACTCGGTCTTTGCTAGAATTGGACAAGCTGAGACGATATGATCAATGGTTTCTACTATTATGTTTATTATCGTCATTATTATTATTATTATTATTATTATTATTATTATTATTATTATTACTATTATATCACACAAATTGCACATGGAACATTTCCAATAAATATACAAATTCTAAGGGGAAAAAACTTCAAATGTTCTATAGACGTTGCTCGTCATAAAACGAAATTTCCGCGGACTCGTATTACGGAGGTAGTATTTTCTTCGCAAGCATTGTAGGTTAAATGCAGAATATCTGCATAACAGTTTGTACTGCGGAATAAATGGGAAAGAAATATACTTACTAGATGGAATAAAGTCGTTCATTTCGCACACTGAAGCAAATGCCTACCAGATATTAGACCTACGAAGTCATAGCATTTATGCATCGATTGTATGTTAGGGTAAGAAACCTAGGGAGATTGTATGTTAGGGAACAACGGATACTTTATCACAAAGCTACTATTGACACAATAGACAATAATGTTATGAATAATTCCTTGAAATTAACCGCTGGGAATTTTATTAACTGCCTTGATCATAAAAGAATATCAGCATTTAACAAATCTTAAATAATTAAAAAATAAATACATTTACACAAGTAGATGTGTTACTGCGGGGGATGAATAGTTCCAGTAAAGAGTCCTTGCGAGCCAGTATGTGGGAGCAACGCAGTGTCTCGTTCAGAACCTGATCCGGCGCCGCCCGTCGCGTCCGCAGCGTGTGGGTGTTGCAGACCACGAAGTGGGGCGCGTCGCGAGGCGTCGCGGCGCCGCCGAGTACCGTCATGTTAGGCCACCCCGGCCGCGCAGCTCGGGGCCACGCAAGACTTATCTCAAGAGATCCGACATTCCCAGCGCCAGCTCGCCGCACAAAAAGATAATCGCTAGGGGAAATATTTGGCACACCCCATCTGGAGAGGACGGGAGTGGAGGATAATATACGCTACAGGGATTTCCGGAATAGTCTAACCCTTGAAGAAAACGCATCCAGATTCCACGAATTTCCGAAGATGCTAACGCAAACGCCAGGAATGAAGATGCAAAAGCTGGGACGTGTACACGCTACGAAACTAGTAGTATACTCGTATGTTTACCACACACAACGCTCTTTATTTTGGACTGCATTTCTGTCCTTTTTTGTAACATGCTACTTTCTCATCTAAAGAGTTGGGAATTCTTGGGAAGAAATGCTGAGTCTTTATTTCAAATTTGCGTTAGTTCCGTGGTTAAAAATACGCCTACATGTTTATAACAGTTTTTATCGTTTGACAAATAAAGATGATGGATACTACGAACGCAAGCGATACTAATCTCTCTTACAAATAGATGCCGGATATCGTACCTTGCATAGCAATTTTCACAAAAGCTAGGACATTATCGGATCAAAATAAGAGGGTTAGCAATATGGTAAATTGAACTTCTCTTATATATTTGGCCCATTTATTTAAACTTTTTTGATTTTATAGATTACATTACACATTAACTTCATACACATTAATAACGACACACCATTAAATATTTCAATGAATGTTTCTTTTAGTTTCATCCTTTATTGCCTTAAGATCACATAGCCTTATTTCTTGATCTGTTGTCACCTCCAAAGTTAAGATGTGATAATTACAAATGGCGATTTTCCAGATCGTTACAATTTCTTGTGGTCATATAGTATTCAACACACAAGTGGTCATAGGGCTCACGTCAGATATAAACATACCAGACACACACCAGTCAGCACTCTTGTTACGCCCGTCAGTGTCCAAAGAGCAGAAATATCTGTTTATCTCTGTTGACATATAATATATAATCATGTCCTTTTGCCGAATACGAAAAGTTTTAAATACAAAGAATTATTTACTAAGATTTGATACTGTAAAACGTTGCTGGTGGACTTCATTTCATTTCGTTTTTGCTCTTTAGTGTACCTAGAATATTAGAATTGAAAGATGCCAAACAATAGTGACAATAATGATAATCGAAAAACTACAACTTTCTAGAACAGGGGTGTCCAACTTGCAAGGCCTCAAGGGCCACAACTCAAACAATACGGTTGCAGGCCATATTTTCATCACTCGGTCATCCACACCGAACTTCTGATCACGGCACTTTGCTTGGTCGCTCTGAAACGGGGGGGGGGGGACTACAACACACTGGGATGATTTTGTATTTCTGAATCTACCTGAAAATCTTAATCTACCGGAAAAAATCCGAACTACAAAAAATCCTTAAATTGAAACTTAACCTATTTTTACATTAAAGGGAGCGTTGATCCCGGCTAGGTGCATAATGTTCTCGCTCGACACGGATGAAAGGGACTTTAATCTAACAATCATTCGCGAGCCACAATAAATGGCACCGAGGGCCGCCAGTTTGACAGCCCTGTTCTAAAACAATAAAATATGCCATTATAGTAAAAACAAAATCCTTATCCAACCGAAGATACACACGACACGACTATCAATGCACTGTCACACTAGTTAAGATCGAACTCCTTGCCCTTCTTGGACAATACCGAAACGTACACAATCGTAAAGCATCAGGCGTTATTTTGTCCTGAGCCGATGCCACAACCGCTACCCTTGCCATGAGCGGAACGGTAAAAAATCATACACGCGACCGAGTGCGATTTACGACAACTGACGCGCGCCCTCGCGAACAAAGGCAACTTTCAGTAGGGAGCGCGGGCCAATATTGAATGAACAAATAGGGGGCCACGAGCGTGCGACGTCGCGGCGCGCGGGGGCGGCGGCGGCGCAAGTGCCTGCCTGCGGTCGCTCGTGGGTGGGTGGGTGGGTGGTCGGTCAGCGACGGACCGCTCATCGGCACGGGGCCGTTACGTCAACACGATGGGGGCGGCGACTGTGGCCGCAGGGGGGCGGAAAGCACCAGTCGCAGATTGAGCGCGTGCGGCGGTGAGAGTATTCGACGATGTGCCCACGACCCGTTTACTGCGCGGCCCACAGGCATACGTCAAAAGTGCCTCGGACAATTCATATTATTGGTTTCCTTATCTTAAATATGAATAATTCAATTGTCTTTGAATTATCGAATACTTAGCAATCTGTCAGTCAAGCTCCCAAAATCATAACGTCTTATTGATGTGACACCTTTGTATTTCGCAATACGTATTTGCAGCCTACTCTCAAATTAAGTATGCGACGATTTGCGTTCTAACCTGTTATTTAACATATATGCTGTGGAATGTAACCACTGATATTACGAGAAACCGACATAGAAATGACAAAGCCTTGACCCTGCTATTAGAAAAATAATCTGAAATATCACTGGCGTTCGTCAGATATTAAATTGATCCCAGATGTCACAACCATGAAAAATAAATTTTAAGACTAAAGACACGGGCAGCAAATGGACACTACATATTTCTTCAAAAAGTACCTCCAGTTAAATAAAAGATAATAATAAATTATAGTACTGTGCTCATAATTAGGTTAGTCATATGTTTGCTCACATGCTCCCCTTGCTATCAATAAACCCTCCTTTATTTCCAGATTTTGATGTCTTAATTGAGAAATTCAAGTCCTCATCTTTCGACAAAACTCGAAATAGCCTAAATCCACTCCAAAAGAAAAGTGGTTTCCCAGCAGATGGCGTCAAAAACAAAGGAGTAAGTTGAACCATTTCATTTGCAGTTCTTCTCCAACCAGAAAATTTTGAAGATATACAACCAGCAACAAATAGTTTCCCATTTCCCATTCATTTCAGCATCATTTTCCTCCAGGGGACTGGAACGACAACTTGGATTCAACAACAAATGATAGATAATTTAGAAAAAAATCTCTGAAAGCCTGATTGAATGAACTGTGTAAATTAAATGTAATTCATATGGTAATCCAATAAAACTGTTTAATTTTCTATATTCAAATTTTTAACATTTCGTTAATTCGATTGGGCTTGTGAACGAATGATTCCTAAAGAATATTTACAGTTTCGGGTGTTCCACGACATTGATATGCTCAAGAATTTTGAGCATAGCTTTTTGAATGCAGCGAATGTAAGGGTTCCGGAGAATGATTATAACAGAGTAATGCATTTTATGTCATACGCCATTTATTTCTATCGACGTTTGAGCAAGTACAATATTGATAACAGAAAGTAAAATATCCTATTGAAATTAATTTGTGTAGTTCGATGCATCTGCTAAGGAATCCACAGCACATAATCGATATCATCGCACTTGAGTTTTCAAAAAACGCCAGAATTGTAGGGCTAATCATAAGCAAGGCTTTATCACAAAATAAAAATACAATGAATGGAAACCTCATCCGTCTCAAATTATTTAACGTTGAATGGGACGAGAAATCGCCTGATCTACGATGCAGTTGTAATTATTTAAATATCCGTATAAGAAGCCAGAGTTTAAAAAAGTAGTGGTGCTAAACAGCATGTACTTTCTCGCCGTTTAGTAATGGTTTTACAATCTCTCCGTCTTAACACATCTTATTTATCATTTTTTGTTAAACTCATTTGAAATCGTAGAACTTTTCGTGCAAAAATTAAATAGTTTCAAGCAATAGAATTTTTTATTCAGAATTGAAATGTAAATTATTTATTAAAAAATTATGAAAAAACGCGAGAAAGAAAAAATATATTTCTGGCATTGAAATCACGAACATATAGTAGTAACATACAATAGCTACTATTAAACACTACGGTATTGTAATATTCTACAAATATAAAAAGTATTAATTTAAATCACCGCAAACAAACCACAGCCGTCATTGTCGCCTTCTGATATCAGTGCGGCGTTTCAAGAATGGTTACTGGACAATGGTCGCTCATCTATTCGTTTTCACATTTAACACAAAGGACGCAATTTCAAATGAAATAACAGAAATATAATATAAATATAATAAATAATAATAAAATGAAATAGTAAATAATATACAAATTCTAACTTAACGTAGCATCCAACTGCGTAATTTGGGAGCGGGAGACTGAAAGTTAGCAAGCTTTATTTCATATTTATTTCAAATATGTTTTAAATAATTTCTAAAAGGTGAATTTCTAAACGTATAACAAAAGCTCCAATGCAAGAAACGAACAAAGAAATACGAAATAATATACACATTCTAACATACGTACTCAAACCCTTACTCAAAACACCTCTGAAATTACGATCAGGCGAGGCGAAGGATTTTCAGAGCGGAAGACCAACTTTAACGCCTAATTACTTCACAATTACTCACATTTTCGAAAAATTCAATATGACCTTAGTTGAAGATCTATTTTTGATGAACACATTGCATTTAGAAAAAAATTGAATCTTCACAAATGTAGTTGTAGGAAGAGGCCGAAAATGTTTAATTTATAACTTTTTCTTGCAAAATCAGGCATTTTAACGAACATGATACCTGCCCCATTCTCTTAAGCATCCTTTATGCTACGGACGGACAGGCGTTTTGCTGTCAATCGATTTTTCGGTATCAAGGACCCAAAAAACATGGATTCTGGCCACACCAAAGGATTTTTTTCTACATTTAGTATGTCGATAAGGGCTCTGTAATAAAGAGTTTTTTTCTGCCGAAAATTCGCCATTTTTTCGCGCAGTGTTACATAACTTTCTCTTCTTAAAACGTTCCTTCTTAAGAGCGTCACTTGTGTAACCACAACGTTTATATTAGACGAAATACCAAATACTGGACAGAACCAAGATCAGCACTTACCCTAGCTACTCAGAATTAAACTGAATTCGTGATGTAGGGCGCGTCAACTACAGAGGCCATTAGTCCCGTTAGTTTAGTGCGTGTTTTTTTTTACATCGGGAGGTGGTGGTGATCCTTTCCCCGCTGAATGGCGAGAACCGGCTCCGACCTACCGTCGACTAGCGGGGTTTGCCCTCAACCAGATATCTCCCACCAGCGGGGCACCGCCCCAGCCGGGACAAGCTGTAAGCTGCCGTCTAGCCTCCCGGCATGTGTGGTAGTGTAGTGCATATTACTGTCCGTGTGTAAGGGGAGAGGATAGTACAAGGAATAATTCCGTGGCCCGTTTGTTAGGGTACTGCTCCATTCGCCTGGCATTGATCGGAGAAACCATGGAAAACTACCGATCAGAGCAGCCGGCCGCTAGAATTCTCCTCTAGACAGCGATTGAATTCAACGTAGCTGACAAGCTAGTGTCGAAAATCCTACCGCCTTCTGTTGATGCACTGAGCCATCTCTCCTGGTACCGAGCAGTTTAGTAGTTTGGAAGCAGTACCTGTATTCTCCAATAAATTCCACCAATAAATATTTGGTGACGTTTTTAAGTGTTTTTTTTCTTTCCTATAAAATTTATCTATACGTATATCTTCATTTTTAATTGTTTCATAAACGCACATAAACACCAATAATATTTACCCTTTCTGTACGAACTGGTATATTTTCGATCTATTTTTTTAGATATAACGAAATTCAAACAGAAGAATACAATTGTATTAATAATTGTTTTCAATGACATCTCAAAATTGGTCGTTCGCTATCACATGAAACTAAATCTTAATCGCTATCACATGAAACTAAACTTTAATGCCCACGTGAGGATTTCAGTCCCCTATAAAAAACGATGCACATGACTTCAAACCGCGCTACGAATACAGCTGTCCTGTTTTGCCTTGAAAGTGATGTCAACATCTTGCAAAACGATATTGAGAACTGCAAAAGAATCTAATCAATATATTCCGATAGTTATTAGAAACTGAGAATTAGAGATACGACTTCGATGGCGATGCTTTCAAAACATCGATGTTTTTGAAAAAATATTTGTCGATATTTTTCACAATTTATGGAAGCCGAGATTTTTTAAAAGCGAAGTTTCATGCTCAATGCTTATACTACGCTGTCGCCGTTTTATTTTTGGGGAGGAAAAAAAAGGCATAATATCAAGAGACTTAATTGTCACATATCAGTAAATTGAACATTCTTCGTGAAGGGTGAAAAGTAAGTCGGCCCAGTTTTCGTAAATCTTATGAATTTGATTTGTAAATCGTAATATAAATGAAGATCTCTCTCAGGTTATCTTAATCTCATTAAATCTGATTTAGATTAAATACCCGCCCAGGTGTCAACATTAATGATAATGTTACTAAACCAGTTTTCAAAACATCGATGGTTTGGGGGCATGCTAACATGCTACACTTGGGTGCTACACGCAACCCAAGAGTTAACTTCCCCCCAACCACAAAAATCTATAACAAATCGAACTTCGAAATATACTCAATCGAAAACTATAGAGGACCTGTATAGCGATCATGTTACTCGAAATTTCCTTTTCAGTAGGACAATTTGCCCGCCTTCTATTTTCTATGGCCAAATAGTTTCCTAAATATTTCTGCAATTCTATTTGATCTTATTGTTAGTCCAATTTTTTGAAAAGAAATCTCTCTAGAATCGTACTTAGTTCATATTTATTTATATAGTGTCCGTTGCATTACGAACAAAATGGTCCTTATTCGCTGCCAAAAGGATTTCGATAATAGCTGTAAAATATTAATTTTTCAAAATAATATTTTTTTTGGTAACATGATCACACATTTATATGATAATCCTACACAAGTAAAAAAGCTCACATTATCATTACATTCACATTAAACATGCTCATACTACCATATATATATATTATATCGAACCATAGCAATTTATGTGTTTTAATAAGTTTTGGAATACTTTCACTAAATTTGTTGCTAACAGTCCATTACACACATTTCCACAATGCTTTAAAATCCAGTAGCCTAAAGAGTAAGTACAGAAAAAATCATTTGTGGTGATAATAGTTCAAAAGATTTAATATAGGAACCTAATGGATTCATGACCTATAATTTACTGCCAATGCATGTGGGGAACTTAGAAGACAGTGAAATTTCCATTAAATAAATTCACAGAACCCAGGCACAAATACTATTTTTAATATAAGTAAAACCAAACATCAAATTCTTGGTACACCATTGCAATTCATTTTGAATTATTTGACCACTGAAAAATCAAAATCTACCAACAGTTGACAATAACTAAATTCTCTGAACTTCTACATTGACCAACACATCTAGGTTCACCACAGTCATTTCTGATGAGATGCTCATATTTTTCATCGATGTGTATAATTACCTTTTTCAAGAGTTGTTTGATCACTTTTCCTTTATAAATTCACAAACTTTGTCAACAAATTTTTCAGGTTGTTCCAAATGAACCAAGTGTCCAGCACCGGATATGTAAGTAAACTTTGCGTTTTTAAATATTTTCCTAATGTCATCATGTTCTTCTCTTCTAATGAAATCTGAATTACTTCCTCCAATGAAATATGCCGGTTTCTCAAAAGTATTAGTTATAGAAGGAAAAGAATTAATTTTATAATAATTATTGATAAGAGCAGGTATGTTTAGCCTCCATTTATAACCTCCACCTTCACCTTTCACCAAATTGGTCAAGAAGAACTGTCGTGCACCACTGTCAATAACATGAGACGCCATCTGTTTATCAGCTTCTTTTCGAGCTGCAGCAAATCTCATGTTTTTATCAAGTTTCACCTTTCTCATTGCTTCCAAATACATAGGCAAAAAATTCATACTTGGACTACTACTAAGTGGAGAAATATCAATCACTATCAACTTTTCAACATGTTCAGGATGTTTCAATGCAAAAAGCATCATTGCTTTTCCTCCCATGCTGTGACCCATCAATGTTGCTTCTTTTATTTCAAAATCGGACATGAATTGTAATATATCCTCCACAATGTGTTCATACGACATCTGCTCAGTGTGAGGGCTGTCTCCATGATTCCGTGCATCAACAGAAAATATCTTTCTTCTACATTTATTGTGAAGGAATTTTGAGATTGAATTCCAATTATTTTTAGATCCAAGTAGTCCGTGCATAATAATAACTGGAGGAGCTCTACTTGCTAAAGATGGATTTGTAGATTCATAAGAATTATAAGCCATTTTGATAGATTGAATTCCATCTCCAGAATTTATTATACCTCCATCAGGAGGCTTTTTAGAAACATGAGTAGTTTTGGCTGTGAAGAAACGTTTTAGTCCACTGATTCCTTTCTTTGAGCTATACAACTGAATCAAATTAGCAACTTTCATTCTCATGAAGGATGAAAAAGTGCACAATTTAGGTGTCATTTCCAAACATTAACGATAAAATAGTATGTACCAATGTGTATGAAGTAATAACATCATGACCTTTTTTTTTTTTATAAAAGGAAACATAATTTGTTCAACATTACCACTTTCATTTTGATTTCAATAATGGAAAAATTTTTGTGAACACATTTCTTCCCTTTACAGATGTAAATTTCCGAAATAAGAAATATATTATACACTGCAAATTTACAAACATGTTTTTCGATCGAAACAAAACAGAGAAACAAATGACATGGGATATGCAACCAATACAAAAAAAGAAGAAAAACAAACACAAGGGCTACTCGAGGCAGAACTGAAGCAGAAAAGACAAACGCACTGTACACAACTCGTAACTACGACTATCAAAAGGTTTCTTCTGAACACCAATGCTAAATATCAAGTTTATGGTGTCGTAAGTACTATTTCTACACAATACATTAGGAATTCAGAAGAGAATTCGTTCTACAAACAAGAAAACATAACATACACAAAACAAGATGAAAACTTCAATGTCTTCATGAATAATTCGCATATTAATTTCAAAAACGGCCCTTTATTTTCTCTAAATGTGTGCACATATACCCATAATCCTGGTTACCAGCAATATTTATATCACATGCTAAAGTTGTCACAGTTCGTACGAAGCACTTTCAAACGGAAGGGCAGGGTAGGCATAGGCCTCTCACCCCTGCGCTGTCATATGAATTTCACTTACCGCTTTCAGTGTATGGAGCCAACAATAATACAAAAACGATGTATCCACACTCATTGAACATGATCCCATACGTAAAATATGCACAAACGTTTTGAAATCACACCAAAATCCCAGTCATTCACTAAAAAACTACAGCTGACTTTTCTAACACATCACAAACCTTTGTGTCCCCAGAATCAACTGCGCTTGCGCAGAGGATTCCCTCGCCACTATGAGAATCTCAGCTGTCTGAGACGGCAAAGAGTAAAATGCGGAGATACCCCACTTTCCTAACTAAACACTTCGTGGTACAGCATGGCACAGCTCGTGTATAAAACTGATCATTTTTTCAGTACGTCCACCAGTTCTGTACCCGTTATGTCCGTTTTATACTATTGTTTTATTTTTTACCTCAGTCAAAATGTCTTGTTTTCAAGGAGGGTAAATAAAACAAAGAAAACTCTTCCACAATAACTTTTTATTGTTTAAAACTTAATATGAACATTCAAAGAAAACACATTCAACTCAAATTAAATATTTACAACTATATCTATAAGAAATATACATTTATTATTCACAATTGTTATATTCAATTATGGGATACGTTGCTCATGCACTAAAATGCTGAAGTATAAAAACATTCCTACTTTATGAATTGCCATCAATAATTAACTACCACAATCCTTGAATGGCACATTATCCAGTTTCTTTGTTTCTGGTGTAATGTTCAATCCTGGAAAGACAAAATTCACACTAAGCAGTCACAAAAATCTTACAATAATTTCATACTACTTTTATTTTAACTTACTATATGTTCCAGGTGATATCTCTTCAGCTTGAACAACTGATGTTCTCAATTCATTTTCTACTGATTTTGAAAGCACCACCATCTATAAGTGATATTAAATTTAATAATAACATTCCTTTACATTATATAGGTTACAAATATCACCAAGTTGAAAAATTTAGCAGTACATCATCATCATCATCATCATCATCAAAATTGCATACTCACTTCTTGAATTGCTAAAGGATCTTTAATATGTTTATTTTTCTTGAATTCTGAATTAATTTTTTGCCGTGCTCCTGAATAAATAAAAATTCAAATTATAAACTAGGGATAACAAGTAACAATCTTCAAAAAGTACTAGATTATAATGAATATACACTTAACAAGTCTTTTTGATTTAAAAAAAAACACAAAGCAACAAATAATTTTCTCGTTGTATGTGTGGAGAGGTGACTTATGCCAAAAGTCACGTCAACATCTCAGTTGAATCCCCATTTCCTTCACTTAGATTACTGAAGAAAATTATATTTTAAGAATAATCACATCTACCATCATAATATTGAGTACCTTCCAATGCATAAGAATCTCCACTGAAAACAATTTTCCTCGCTTTGTGAAGATCTTTAAAAGCATTTAAAACCTACAAGGGAAAAGGAAACGTAAATTATCCATTCTAGGTAAAATATTCAATACAGTGTAATAAATTAATATACACCTGACGTCTCAGTATATCCATTTGCCACAGCGATCCAATACAGAATTATTAGAAATTCTCTTGAAATTGACAGTATTTGAGTTTTCTTCTCACGTATTTCCGGTATTATAACCTCACTTCTTTTACTAAAGTAAAAGAAATATACCTTTACAAAAATAGACTGAAAAATTTTCACAGGATTTGTTTATCATTAAAATAAAGTTCTTACACTTGCCGTTGACACAGCACCAAATCAAAACGATATTCAAAAATTCTAGTTTATTTGATGCTTTACCAAGTTCATTTAAAACGCAGTTGTCAATTTAAAACAATTTTTGTAGTGGTTGCACTGCTATAGATACTGGCGTAGTGGCTGCTCTGTTGTAAACAACTTAAATCGTTTGTCAGATGTTGGTTCAGTCCAGGTTCGACGCAGGGTTCGACGAATGGGATACAATCTGGATACAGTAGACGGGAAGAGGGCAGGGTATAGAGATGTGATGGGTAAAGGACACTTTCAGGGCATCGGCGGGCATGGGAATGGGGCATGGGCATGTGTGGTGCTTGTGACAATTGACATAAATAGTTGAAAACGTATGTGCATGCCCACAAAAGAATCATAAATATTTCGGCACTTGTTATTGAGATGAGAAGAAATAAGAACCCGAATGTGAGAGTGCAAATGGATGGTGCACATTTCTTCGGATGGGGTAGTTCAGAGCAGCCTGTTATTAAAACGAAATGATGCTAAAGAATTGATTGTATAAAAAAAACATTACATCGTAAGTGGAAAAACGAAGTGTCGGTGTTACCTATTTTCAGTGCTCAATCAACACCTCTCGTCAGCCTTTGTGTTCAGTTACTGCCATTCACAAGAAAATATTTGTAGCATCTATCAAGATTTTATTTTTTGTAATTATGAAAGAGAATTGCATATGTTTGTTTTTTTTTTGCGTCCAGTTTGGTTACCTGAAATATATATTAGCTTTGGAATTTGAGATCCCAAATGTGCAGACTAATTAAAAGAAATTTGTATCAATTTCAGTATAAAACAATGTGTTTTATATAGTTTACATGCATTATTTACATGTTTTATTATCAAGTTACATGCATTAATCATTATCATCTTGTTGCTAATGTAAATAAGGTTTCAAATTATAGACATCATGCCAAAACACAAAATGAAAAAATGCCCACAATGCTCTTGTAGTGTTAACAGTTCAGTGTCAAGATTAATTCGTGATACTTGTGGTCACAAAAAATGTCGTCTCTGCTTAGTAAGAGAAGAAAAAGGGTGTCTTGCTTGTGAAGCAAAAGGTAAACTTACATTGAAAATACAAGTAATTTTTCTACTGCATTCATTGTGTTACTGTAATTTCTATTAATTATGTAAATATATTGAATGCTCTGGCTAATTTTTTAAAGAAAATAGTGAGAGTCAAGAATCAAATAATGAAAATCCAGATTCTCCTGATACCCTTGCTGTAAATTCTGATGAATCTTCAGAAGTTATCACAGCAGGGAACAATCCATCTGAAGCAAATATTGGAGAACCAGCCAAAGTGATTCAAGAAAATGTATCTTCTGAAAAAGCTAGTTTTGTTTCAAAGACTGTGAAAAATAAAAAACTTTCTCTTCAGAGTCACATAATTGTACTACCTGGTAAAGGATTAAAAATGGTATTTTCATTATGTACTAAATAATTGTGCAATTAATAAATAATATTATTTTGTTTTCATTTAGGTACTCCACAAAAATATCGCTGCACTATTTGTAATAAAGAATGTTCAACAAAATATACTGTTCAGTACCACAATTACTGTGGATCTAAAAACAAACGATATAAGTGTGAAACATGTGATAAAGGATTTGTTACAAAGTCACATTATGACTATCATATGAAATCTCACAAAGGTATATATTTTTTTATAGGTATATTTTTTTTTAATAGGTCACAAAGGTATATATATTTATAATTTTTGTCCTCTTAAACTTTTTAGTGAAATGGAGTTAATGTAAATATCTCATTTGTTTAAGGTATCCTACCTTATGTCTGTTCTGTATGTGGAAAGGGATTTAAGCAGAAGGGAAAACTTCAAAGACACTCTACCCAATCATTCTGGTATGTTTACTGAGAAATGAATTGGTTCAACAAAGATGGAGTCCATGGAAGGCAAGAAGGGGGCCTAATAATATATCATTCTCTTTTGATTTATATTTAATTATTTTGTTTTTATGTAATAAAAAAGCCATTGTATCAAATAATATGAGGGGCCTTCAATGATTAAAGAGACAAATTGGTCTGGAGAAATAAACGTTTATTTTTGCAAAACAGGACTTTTCCTACTTTTCTATAGGATCCCCACCAACATTTATACACATGGGTTACCTGCTTTTTTATACCTGCTGCAAAGAACTTTTTATCTTGGTGTCTGAACCCATTTCCCACAAATTTTTGGACATCCTCATTATTCTGGAACTTCTTCCAAAGTAATGACTCCTTCAGTGAACCAAACAAATGGAAATGAAATGGTGCTAAGCCGGATCTGTAAGGAGAATGAGACAGTACCTCCCAACCCATTTTGTTGCTGGTTTAACGTGCTACAAAGTGAGGACGTGTGTTGTTTTTCTGAAGAATCACACATCTCAGAGATTCACAACAACTCTTTCTCATGGCTGTCTTTACCTTGATCAAAAGCATATCTGAGTAGAATTGGCTGTTTATTGTATGCTGTTCTTTGAGATAGTCACAAAAAATGCACCTACAGAGTCCCAAAAGACCATCAAAAGAACTTTTCCTCTTGATGTGGCCAGAACGATATTTGTCAGTCCCTGAGTCTCGACCACACTTGAATTGTTCTATCCATTGGTAAAAATTCCTGCTCTTCATAACACTTTCATAATACACTTTAGTCATTCTCAAGTATACATTAGCTGGAGTTTCACCTTCAGCAAGTAAAAAAAAGAATCACAGAATGTTGTTTAACCAATGTGGAATTTTCAAGTGGACTTGCCATCTTTCAACTTAATTTTGAGGTAATTAACAGAACAGTGATGATCTTCCAGGTGGTCGGGGCTCATCCCAGTTACAACTTAAAGTCCTAAAATTTCCAAACATGCTCTATCAATTTTTTTTTTTCCATACCAATTTATCTCTAATTATTGAATGTCCCTCGAAGTTCATTCATGATAATTTTTGTACATTGATAGATAATTCCCTATTAACATTTAGTGAGTGCTATTAGAGAATAATCTACTTGCCTTCATTAAAAGAAGGAAAAATAATGATGTTAAAAGGATAAAAAGAGATGCATAGAAAAAAAGAGGTGTAAGAAAGAGAAAGGGAGAGAAACACAAGTCAGGCCTAATCATTGTCACAGGCAGTTGTGCTTTTCAGGTGCACAATAAACATTACACTTGCATGTAGAATCTTATTTAAAGTTACTCATCTTAGATCAATGATGCCTTTTGATTCTCTTTGCAGTCTTACAAAAAGGGCACCCTAACACAACTCCATTAGAATATCATGAAAGGTGCACTTTTGAATTTTAGTAGTTGTGAACTGATTGTGACTGAATGAACCTACGAACTTCCTTGCATTCCTTGCATTCCCCAAAGAGACATGCTGCCCTTATTACACTGAGATTATCACAGTTGCCTACTATATTTGGTCACCGACTTTGAAATGTAGACTTAATAAGCCAAAATGGCCAAAGAATAAAATCTAAATTTTATATTTGGAAATTCTTTGTACTTTGTTGATATATAGTGCAACTTCAATAACCATTGTAGTTTTGAAGAATACTCTTTTTTGGAACATTCTATGTAATACTGCTTACCTGTGCATGTCACATCATAAGAGGCGAAATCTTCTTGACTGTAGTACTCGGATTATATTCTAGATTTAAAAAAGTTATTTTATAGAATATAAAATTGAAATTTATCAATATATATTTAGATATTATAATGTAATGGGCGTGAATAATGTATGTATGCATGCATGATTTCCGTTTTTGGATATTTGAGTTGAAAAAATGTTGGATAATTTTGCAACAAAGAAGAAAGAAATGTTTCTTGTTACATTGAGATTAATTTTCAATACAGGATTTCATTTTATTGAGATCATTGTAATCATAATGATTAATGTATGCTGATAAAAAAGGTATCAATTTACATGCAAGTAAGAGCCCGGAAGTTTGGAAAAATGCCTTGTTACAGTTTTAGGACCTTTAACAATAGGAAACACTTAACAGTACTTTTGCAGTTGTTTTAGAAGATTTTCATTTTGCCTATTTTAGCTTCTGATGCCTTTTTATTTATTTATTCATTCATTCATTCATTTTTATCTTTTCTTCCTTTTTTGTCATTCTTTTCCTTTTTTCTCTTCACACCAATTTCGATGAAGCAGGAAACATACCTGCAAGCCTGGGCAACAGGAAATTTGTATCTTATTTTTTCTTTCTTGGCAAGCAGAGTCTCCAGGATCAAGAAGTGTTGAAAATCTAAATGGGAAAGGAAGGTGATACCAGTCAATATTTTTGAATTTGCTAAGTTCTCTACCCACAGTATATGATGCTCCTCTTCTCAGAGAGAGCACAAACTCTTGAGAAGGGTCTAGAGAAATTACTAATGAAGAATGTACCCAGCACACAATTTAAAATAATTGATTTTCTAAGGTCAAATAAAGATATTGAAAATTTCAGTCCATGCTCTTAATGTATTTATCTACAGATAAATACATTTACATCTCTTTATTCATCTCTTTATTCTCTATCTACATCTCTTTATTTACATATATACTACATCTCTTTATTCATAAAATCCATCATTGTGAGGAATTCTATTTAATTTTGACTTATTTGGATATAGTGAACCAAAAATGTTAGTCCCCGGAAGTTCACTATAACCGAAGTGGAAAATGCCTATTTCAGTAAGAATAAATACCTTTTTGCCCACCTATTTTTGGTAAAATTCTTGAATTCCTTGGCTCTTGTAATTACTTGGGAATCCCATAGGAGAGTGAACAATGTGTGTAGTTCTATTCTTTCTTTTTTTCATAGATAATATGAAGGAAGTCAAAATTTTACAGTTTCACATCCATCACTCCGGGCTGCCTCTTTATCAGATTCACTACTGCACTGCGAGTTTTACCTGTTTCATAGTTATTTTTATTCCATGCTGAGCTTTGGAGATGGATGTGTTCCTTTTACTACATTGTAAGGGATGATACCTATCACATAATTCCTCCCACCATTCACACACACACACACACTGGTTGTTTGGTTCATGGAACTTTTTTGTTTTAGATACTTTGTGGTGAAATCCATGCACTGCAAACCTTGCCACTGAATGTCCTACCAGAGAGTGTTATACCCTCTTCCTATCCATTCTCTTGTGGTCATTGCATCTGTTGTATAAAATTATTTCCCATACGTCTTTCTTGTTTTCTCATAGATTCTTCATTAATTCTTTGAGATGTTGTGTGTTTGGTTGTAGCATTTGGCATCACAGTTCTTCCACATGAAAGGTTTGTTAGCTCATACATCAGTCATCTAGGAGTTAACTTGGACACCTGTATAGCTTTCTTCAGATAGATGGATTTTCTTTCAAGTTTCTATTCTAAAATTCTCTATTTCTTTCAAGTTTCTCTTTCTAAGGTGTTTGCAAACAACCTCAAGGCCTTAAGTAATCACGGGAGCAATTTTCAATCTAAATGATTTTATTGCTGATTGCTGTTTCGAGTGAAATTTGTTGTAAGTGTGAAATTTCATTCTTTGCAATAATTGCTACTGAGGTTCTCTCTCTGAAATTGGTTCCGCTGGAAAATTTGGATATAAGAAGGTAAAGGTATCCCTTGTGCATTGCACACAGGCTGATGTGGCCCTAAGGGGTGGCCCTGTGGCCCTGGGACTCACTTGGAAAGGAGGCTGAGTCGAACCCAGAGCCACGCTAAATGCAAAGCACCAGATAAAAATCCCAGCCCATGCCGGGATTCGAACCTGGGTCAAACTTCAGATCAGGAAGCCAGTGCCCTACCACTGAGCCACCGCGGCTCCAAATTTGGATATTGTAATCAAATTTTCCCCATTGAAGTAGATGCCAGTCTGGGTGCTGAGTCTACCTCCTTTTGTGAACATAATGTTCATTTATGGTGATTAAATGGTCCATCTATGGTCCTATTGAAAGTGTGTTGTAGCTTGTCTTCGTTTCTTGAAGTTAGAACCATGTTATCAGCATATATATAAATATTCACTCCTATTAAAATATAGTATATGTTGTAGGTTGCTACAATGAATAAGAGGGAGCGGATGGGATCTCCTTGCAGCATTCCTACTGATTGCGTTATTGGCCTTGGCATGGTTATGTTGTCACAGATTTTTATATCGTTTTTGGTGAGAATACTTTTTATGAGTCTTGTAATATTATTGCCCCCAGTAAGCTTATCTAGAAGCAGACCTCTGTTAATAGAGTCCTGCTTAGATATTATTCTTGAACATTGTGCCACTTAGATAGTAGACTTTCATGCTCTAAACCTGAAATGTTCCTCAAGTATGCTCCCCTCTACTAACTTTACCTGTCTGTTGGTGGTTAATTTGGGGAGAGTCTTCAGCAGTATGGATGCTAGCTTGACCCTTGTGACCACTTACATCTCCTTTCCCTTTATATAATACTTAAAGTGTTGATTCTCTCCATCTGTCTGGTATATTACCTTGATCCAAGCATCTATTGAACAAGTTCATTATTACGACATTCATATGTCTCCAGCAGGATTTTAAGTGTTCATAGTATATCTGGTCTGGATGTCCAGCTTTCCTCTCATTCCCTTATTGTATTACTTTTTCTCAGAGATTCTCATATTTCCAATGGTATATGCCATGGAAATTTTGGCTGTTTGGTCTCAATATTTTGAAACAGTCATGTTCTGCTTGACTTATTATCTTCTCTTCTCATCTGGTTTTGATCTTTGGCTTCTTTAATTATTTCCCTATATTCATTCCTCTTTTGCAAGTAATTTGCTAGGGCATCTTTTGTGTGATTATGCATAGTTTTCCATATAGCTTCTAAGGCTACTTTTTTCTTTGTGTAACACTGCCTATGAAACCATTTTGCCTTCCTGTTGATGAGTTACTGGGATACTGTTGCCTTATGAATGATATTCTTCTATGAATTGAGTTGGATTGTTAACATCATCTTGCTGCCTTAAGAATGGTGCCTGATTATGCTTGTAGCTTTCCTGTGTCTTTTTTTTCCCCCTAGGAATTGGAATTGTTGTGATCCATGTTTGCTTTGTTTGGTTCCTATTCTATAGTTCAAATATCACTTCTACCGATAGATATTTCCGTATTACTACGTTGTCGTGTCTTTCACTTTTCTGTATGCTTTATCGATTCCTATCATTTTGCTGAAAAAGAGGTTGATAGAACTAGATCCTTTTGGGCCTGTATATATTTTCTCGCTTCTGTTATTTAGGAGGGAGAGGGCTTCCATTTTTGCTTTCCCGAACCCGTACTATACGTACGAATAGGGAAAGTTTTGTAATTCTGCGCGAAAAAACAGCGGATTTTCGGCAGAAAAACTCTTATTACAGGACTGGTAACAAAAAAGTGGATAAATCCAGTTGCTGAATTTAAAAAAAATCTCACACGTGGTGCTACCAGAATCCCTGTTATGTGGGTCCTTGATACCGAAAAACCAATTGAAAGCAAAACGTCTGTCCGTCTGTGAACAACGCTAGCAACTAAACCGTTCAGCCGATTTTCTCCAAAATTGATATTCGGCGATGGATCTGACTAATCTCGTGGCCCCTTGAACTTAAAACCGATATTTTAATTTTGGGAGCTACATTACATGAAGCCACATTTTCAAAATTTTCAAAAAAATGGCGCCAACAATTTTGACTAAATTTTGTTGGATTGAAAAAATTCAAAAATTTTTTGACATCTTCCTGCAACTACAATTATGAAGATATATTGTTTATTCTTAATGAAATGTGTTCATAAAAAACATGTCTTCAAATAAGTTCAAAAACAACTATTTTTTGCGAAAATTTGTGTCAAACACTTTACTTTCTTTAAACCATTTTTTCTCAAAAACCATACAACGTTTTTTGATTAAATTTGGACATGAGATAGCATAAAGGAAGCTTAAGAGAATGGTGCAGGTTTCATGTTCATTGAAATGCCTGATTTTGAGGATTAAATTGTTTTTGTTAATGAAATATTCTGATCAAAAACAGGTCTTCAAATATGGTCATGTTGAAGTTTTTGAAAATATGAATAGTTTTTCTATAATTTCGTGACAAACATAACAACCCATTCGGAATTCACTGCGCTTCATTTTCGGCGTTTTCGGTTCATCTAATAGATCTCATGCTTTCCACTCTAGCTGAAAGTATCTACAAATTAGCCAGCCCAGTGATGTTTTGATTAGCTGTACATTTTACGTTTTAAATATATTTCTAAATGGGGATTATTTTGAACACATAAGATAAGTTATTCCCCCTTTGGGTCTTCCCTTCTTACCCTGTGTGGCGAGAATATGAATTGCATATCTGTTTTATGATCATCAATTTAAGCACAGGAAAGTTACTGTAAGATTGACCACATCAAAATCAATGAGCATATCCTTAGATGTTTTGTTCAATACACTTGTGAGCCCTTCGATGTTCCATAACATACATTGTAATTTATTTTCCTTTATATCTTCCTCTTTCCTTTTTGTCTTAGCTGTTCTTATTTTGCTATTTTGTCTTTTTGTGTGTCTCTCTCTTCTCTATACTTAGCTTATTCCATCTAGACCTCCATATATCGAATTTGACAGTTCTATTTGATATACAGAAAAAATTATGAAATTTTTGCAAATATTTTTAAACAATTTTGGAAAAATGAATAAAATTGAAAATTCAAAAATAAATAATTAACAAACATTTTAATCATTCATACTACATATTATGAATAGAAACATGAAATTAGTATTGCATAGTAACTGACCAAATCATTGACTTAAAAAAAAAATCTAATATCTCGTTGATGCACTCTGTTCAAAATACTGTTCACACCGCACTGGCCGTATTTTTGATCAAGTTCTCTGCAACATTAAAGGAGTTTTGCTTCAACATTTTGAACACTCTTCTTAAGCATGTAACAGTTAACTGAACCTGAGCTGAACAGACAAACCAACACTGCAGGGCAGGGCCATTAGAAGAAAGGGCACACAACTGACCTTCTGATCACTTTGGCATGTTAACAACTTCCCACAGAGAGGGAATGCAAGAATGAATTACTTTCATGAGAAAGCTGGGAACCGAATCTAGAAAACGCATTGGTGTTTTATATACATTTATTCAGTTATACAAATGTGCAGAAGGAAGTTGTATTTTCCACAATAGTAATACTCTCCTTCCAAATTAAACAATACTAACTTTTTAGAAACGTAATTTATAGTTTGTACTGTATAATTTTATTTCAGTTAAGTCAGAAAATTAGTTTGATATGTAGAAACTTATTTAAACAAAATTTCCAAGGGACAGAAAAAACAGTTTTTTCGGTGGACTTAAAAAGGAGTTTCTCAAGGTTCAGATTGATCAGATTATGTTAAGACCTGCCCAACAGTTCAACATTGATAAAAAATTGCAGTTTTCTTAAAAAATATAATGAGAACAGTTTGGTTTGTAGAAAATGTTTCTGACTTCAATTTTCATCTGTTTGACAAACATGTGCAGATCAGAAGTTACGAGATTTTTGTGGAGTTTTGAGAAATTCACACTAATTGCTGAATGTTGAGAATTATTCCCAGACACAATGAAACAATCTGAAAAATCTTAGCAATTTGACCTATCTACATATTGCAGTATTGTGAAGATTTACACCCACAAAAAAATGTGAAGCCATTTCTGCTTGCTATTTCTGAAAATCGTCTTTGTAGAACTAAGTTCCTTTTAAATTAATTATGATTTAATAATGATGACAACAGCAACAAAAACGACAACAGAAAAATAATTGATTCCTGTGTCAATATTTTCTTTATTCCCTACCATCTGTTTTAATTCCTTTTACCATCCGAGTTGCAAGTATATAAATAGAAAGCATCTTACAGGAGCTACTTGGAGCTAAATAAATTAAAAACAGTTGAATTTTTTTTTAATGTCAAATAACACAAATGTCCTTGTCTGTTTCATGGAAACCTCATATATCTTCTAATCTGTACATTTGTCAGACAAATTGTGAAGATGAAAATTAAAGCCAGGAATGTTCTGTGCAAAAAAACACCACCCTGCTTGTCGAATAAATTTTTTATTTATTGCAAAAAACCTGATTTCATCTCTCACTACTGCATAAGCATTCGGAAACTCTCGTTACTGTAATCAAATATTTTTGTGAATATTTATTATCAAACCATGTTTTTTTTGGTGTATGCCTGGAAACATTTAATAATGATATTGTGTAGACTCATATACAATTGCCAATGAATTAATGATGTAAGATATATATTTTGTATACATATTTCTTGTATTGAACTAGGACCTGTGTATTCAAATGAAAAATTGTTATTAAAAAATAATCTATTTAAATTACAGATGACCGACCTTTTGTGTGCCAAGAATGTGGTAAAACATTTGGATACTATGAATCCTTGAAAAGCCATCAAAGAGTGCATAAAGGAGAAAAACCACATGTATGTCAATTATGTTCCAGATCTTTTACTGAATTTTCCAATTACAAGAAACATGTTTCCATTGTTCACAAAGGTAAATGCTTTTCAAAATAACAAAATGTTTTCAAAGTAGATATTACTTTCTAAACCTTGGATTCTTTCTAAACCTGGTATATGTATAATGAAGCAAATGAGTGATATACAAACATTATATTATAGGTAAGCAAGTGATGTAATATATACATTAAGTAAATTTGCATAAAACATACTTAATAATTTAAAACTAGTGATCTGTAACAGCAGAAATTGATTATCTTGGGAAACCACAATGTAAAAATATTTAATTTTTACTTCCTCGCGTTTAAAAAGGTACTTCTTAAGAAGAGAAAGTTATGTATTACAGCACGAAAAAACTGTGAATTTTTGGCAGAAAAATTCTTGTTTTAGGGCCCTCGTAACGAAAACGTGGATAAATCCAGTGGCTAAATTTAGAAAAAATCCTTTAATGTGTGGTGCAACCAGAATCCATGTTTTATGGCTCCTTGATATTGAAATATCGATTGACAACAACACTTCTGTCTGTCCATGAACAATGATAGCCGCTAAACCATTAGCAGATTTTCCCCAAAATTTACATTTATATCTTGCTGATGTCGTGGCCCCTTGAATTTGAAACCGATATTGTAATTTTGGGGGGTACTTTACATGATGCCCCTGGAACATTTTCAAAATTTTCAAAAAAGTGGCGCCAACAATTTTGACTAAGTTTTGTTGTTGGATAGTCTCAAGGTTGTTTAAGAGAATGGCGCAGGTCTCATGTGGTTGAAAACTGATTTTTCAAAATTAAAAAAATTAAAAATTTTTTCGGTGTCTTCCTACAACTACAATTATGAATATACAATTTTTTTCTTAATGAAATGTGTTCATATAAATTATCTTCAAATAATGTCATGTTTCATTTTTCAAAAACATGAGAATTTCTTGCAAAATTTTGGTTCGAACATAGGCAATTTTTATGTTCTTTAAACCATTTTTTCTTAAAAACTGCACATTTTTTAATTAAATTTGGACCTTAGATACCAAAAAGGAAGCTTAGGAGAATGGGGCAGGTCTCATGTTCATCAAAATGCCTGATTTTGCACAATTTTTTAAAATAGTAAAAAAAATACGGCATCTTCCTACAATTAGAATTGTGAAGATACATTTTTTTCTTAATGAAATGTGTTCACCAAAAACAGATCTTCAAATAAGGTCATGTTGAATTTTTAAAAAATATTAGTATTTGTGGAGTAATTCGAGGTCAAAATTATTCACCTGCTCTGAAAAACCTTCGCTTCCTGATTGATTTCAGAGGTGTTTTGTATAAGGTAGATGCTACGTCTGTTACAGTGTGTATATTATTGTTTCATTATTTTTTTGTTCATTTCTTACATTGGAGCTTTTGTTATGTTTTCAAATTAATCATTTAGAAATTATTTAAAACCTATTTGAAATATAAAATAAATATTGTTAACTTTCAGTCTCTCGCTCCCAGATTACGCAGTTGGATTATACATTAGAATTTGTATATCATTTATTTAATTTTATTATTATTATATTTATATTATATTTCTGTTATTTAATTTTATTATTATTTTTATATTATATTTCTGCTATTTCATTTTAAAATACGTCCTTTAATTGCGTTAAATGTGGAAATGAATAGATGAGCAGTCATTATGGGTTGTAATCCATTGTTGTAACGCCGCACTCAGTGGCGGCTCTACCATAAGGTCACATGGTCACGTGCCCTCCCACTTGTAAAGGAAAATATTAATAGTGGACTGAAATGCGTGTCATATTATCGAGTAATAATTCTAGAGAATTTACGTTAAGGTTTTCACTGGCGATATCGATACTATTTCACAGCGCAGATAACGAGGTAGTTGTGGCAACAGGGCGAAGTCCGCAAGCTTCGTGTGACCAGCTTCCTCCCGTTCAGCAAAGCTTTTCCTCATAGTGCGAGGAAAAAAGGGAGGGGGTAATGCTCCCTTAAGGCCCTTCACGGTCACAAGTTTTTTGTGACTGCCACTGCAAGCGCCACTTTACAGATGTACAAACAACGCTCATAGTGTCTGAGAAATGAAATGCTGATTAGCTCAGGGCCCGCGTAATCTTCATAATATCAGCAGCTATGATTCTGTGAGATTTTTTTTTCTTGATCGTGAGCGTTTGTTGTTTCAATTGAATTGTTGTCTCTTCTCACTCTGCTTAGTTAATATGTGAGAAACCAATGAGGAATTTCAAGTGTTTTTCAGTTTACAGCGCTTAAACTTCAAAATAAAATTTGTATTAGTTATTTTCTAGCTTTTTGTTTTGTGCCCTACCTGGCCTGAAGTTTAGGAGCCGCCACTGGCCGCACTGATAGGCGAAAATGACGGCTGTGTTTTGTTCATGATCGGTGTTAAGTGTCACTGCCATTACCCTAAATAGTATAGCGTCGGTCGTCCGAGAACCTGTAAAGGCATCGTTGTGGATGATTTTGCCACCTTTCATCCAGTATCATCAGTGTGATTCAGAGGCAACTACAACTATTGTGCATCCAAACATTTGATTGCAGTACGGCGTCTTATGGAGTATTGCCCTCTCTTTCTATCCAATACAATTTTACATAAGACTCTCTCTTTCTATCGCAGGCTGTGTTGCCGATTCAGGAAGCTCGGGGTTTTTCGACTCGTCCATCTTGTTTCACGCGCAAATACTTAACACGTTCATTCAACGATAGCTTCAGTTGTGTTAATCTTAGACAATTGAGTTTTTTACCAGTTATTCTCAGAACTCTTATGAATGTGTTGGTCATTTTGTAATTTAGTTTTATGGTTTAATTTCCATGAAATTAATTATAAATGATAGCCAAATGCTTATTTCTACATTTTGACGTCCTTAAATTTTCACTATGCGAGAAACTTTTTTATTATTGCAGAAAAGCACAAACACCCAGCGGATGAAATGACAAGGGAAGTCCAAATTTTGATATGAGACCAACCACATTTCTGTATGAATCATGGTTCTTGAGTTAGACGGTAATAAAAACAATATTTCGTGCGCTCCGAACGAACATTTCATGTCGTTCAGTGATCTTGAATACTTCTCAGCGATTCTCAACAGGCGATGTGAAAGGAAAAATAGAGTATTTATTTTTGAATTTCACTTATTAAAAACAGTAAAATACATTTAAACATATCTAAAAATGAATTAGAAATTTCACAGTTAATAATATTAATGCCAAAGACATTTAACCAGTAGTTGTACAATGTGCTTTCAAAAGCAAATATGAGATGAATTATTAGCTGAGTGTTCGAAATAGTAGTTTATGCAATTAGTTTATAATGTTGGCCTTTTTTGCACGAATAAGAAAATAGTCTATTACTAAACGAACGACGAAGGAGTGAGTTTAGTAATTGACTATTTTCTTATGAGTGCAAAAAAGGAACATTGTAAACGAGTTGCATACGCTAGTTTTTTGTATAACATCATTATAAAGTTATAAATGAAACGAAGTAAGTGTAAGTAAAGTTTTATAGTTGGCAACATGGACGTTGGTATTATGACGTCACAACTGTGACAGCGGAGAGCCGATTCACGCGCGCATTCGAATGAAAGATGGCGTCGTTACCAATGGTAGTTTTAGAAAAAGCCTCGAAGGCAGAAGAAAGTTTAATACCTAAAAGTCGAGTGCATTGTATGAGAAGAAATATATAAAATTTAGGAAGTGGATGGAAACAAATAATGAAAATATTATACGCGAGACCGTTGTTCTGGCATATATATCTGAGTTGGTAAGTTTGTCATACTTTTTATGATTAATACTAGTGTCGAGTTCTCATTTTCTAATTTATGTTATTTTGAAGTCTGCAGTATGTAAGGCATCATCTTTGTGGTGCAGTCATTCAAAATTGAAGACTATGCTGAAAATTAAAGATGGAATTGACATCTCTGCTTATAACAAAGTTCAGTTATACATGAAACAAGCTAATGTCGGCTACAGATCTGTCTTTCTGTGAACAGTAGAAGTTCGTCATGACGTCATGTCGCGTTTAATAATGGCGATGACGTCATGTAGCGTGCGATAAAATACTGGATTATGCACGATTCGGGGTATCGAAAAGGGTCGTTTATAATGATGGTATACAAAAAAGAATATTATGCATTGTCCGCACAAACCCTTGCAGTATTTGATATCATCCATGTCATCTCAACTTTGTGAATGAGCATTTTCCCTTTATTTTACATTTAAAAAAAGTGGATGTATTGGACGTACAAAATGACTTGGGACTGAAACTTAGCAATAATGACCTTGATATCGATGTCATTCGCGCAAAACAATTCAAGCCTCGTCAGTATGTGACGAATTAACAATGTTCCAACTGGATTTGGACTAGTTTTGCTATTGATATTTCAGTTTTAACTCTCATTTAAAGGTCTGTTTTTTAAATAATAATTCTAATAAAAATAATACATCTTTTTTTATTAAAAATCTTTAATTTCTAATATTAAGCCATCTATTTAACATGTTTTGAAAGTATTTCCGTTCAAGTGGTATTCTAATTTGCTCCAGGCTTGTAAGTGGTACGTAACTGAAGGAAGGGTGAGACCCCCTGCCGAAATCCCATCTTGCTTATGAATAAAATAGTAGTAAAAATAACTTTGTCCTCTGTGACCTTCACACTCACAGACTGGCGAAACCCTAAGTTGTCAAAGTCTATCGTCCGTGGGAAGACAGCTCCCCTTTCGTGGGACATACGGTATTGGAAACGAGTGCAGCAAACATTCTCAAAGTTTCGCCAGCTGGTAGAGCACCAAGCAAAACCCACATACTATTAAAATTTTGAAGTGTTAGGGAGTATTAGAAATAGTGTATTAGAGACGTTTTGCATCAAGACCTTTCATGACCTCCGCGCTTCCTGCAACGAGCAAAATTGCATCGGCAGTGCCAAAAACGTTTATCAATCGATGTCAGATTTTATAGCACGTTCCTTCTTTGACGACTGATGGCAAAGGTTATATCCGTTGGTCTCTTTTTAGTTTCAACGGCACAGTATACTAATTTTACGGAAGTCGTAAACCAATGCTATTTTTAAGAAACGTGAAAAATAAACTTACATACGATGCACTTGATGTTATTGTTTTGAAACTTTTTTATTAATTATTGTGAAAATTTTGTTTCTAAGCAAAAGTGAAATGTATTTATTTGTTTGTCCCATATCGAGATAACATTTTCAGAGGCTCGTATCTTTGCAATAATTGTATTTGGATTATTCCAGGTATGTGTTCGACCTTCTTGTCTTTCCGAACCTGTCACGTAAACACCCGTTTTTAACCAGCACCCTCTCCAGGGAGAGGGTGCTGCTCAGTCCCTGACGACAGCGACGGGGCGCGGCGATTTCCGCACTTCGACAGGCTGCAGGTCATGAAAAGTATGGATACTAATTGTCGCAAATTCACTACTTGCGATGCTTCTTTCTTCAAAACTCAATATTTATGGATTTTAAAAGGTGCTGAACAAGCTGGCAAAATTTCATGTCAATCCGAGTATCAAGCACGGCGAGTGTTGCGTGTAAGCGCTGCTGAGAAGTGACAACGCTGTTCTCCATAAGCTCTCTACTGCAATCAAATCCTTGGACGCTCTATAGGGTTCTCTATAGGGTTCAACAAGCTCCATGAATGGAGCACGTCAACACGTTTTAATTTCTCACGTACTAATTTACTGATGTGCACTTCTGCAGAATATACCACTTGCATAGCGATCCAATTCTTTACTTGCATGGGGAGAAATCAGCTTCCATTCACCGACTCAGCTGTGTTTCTGGGGCTCGGCTTCTTTTGATAAATCCCTCACGTGGCGTACTCATATCTGCACACTACAAACCAGATGCTTCTCCTTCGTAATCTTCTTCGAATGCTGAGTGTTACATCATGGGGAGCCGACCGTATTACCCTATTGTTGTTATGTAGATCTCATCCGCTCAACATTAGATTACGGTAGTGAAGTGTATGGCTTTGCAACTCCTTCCACTCTCCGACCCATCAACAGCACACACACTACGCTGGTTATCCGCCTCTCAACAGGTGCGTATCGCACCAGCTGAAATGAGTGCATTCTAACTGATGCTGGGGAGCCATCCTTAAAAAGAAGGCGAGATATTCTTTTAGCGACTGACGGTGCTGAAGTGTCAGGACTCATTAATCATCCTTATCGCTGAATAAACATACCCTAAATTTGAGTAGTCATATATTCTTCGAACATCGCTACCCCAGCTATTCGATTGCCGTCAACAGCTGATACCTGCCAGGGCAGAGTTGAATAAATAGCAGTTTGGTCCTCTGGTTTGCCAGATGCAGTTTCAGGTTATGAGGGAAGCCCATCCGGTTATATATAATACACAAATGGTTTGTCGTACAATGCCGTAGTGGCATAGAGTTTTTCTTGTATCAGGATCATCAAATCATATCGACTTCATTCTCAGGGCAGTATATTCACTGCCGAAATGTATGCAATTCTCAAAGTCCTAAAATACATCGAGTCAACGACGTTGCGGTGAGTAGTTTTCTGCTCTGATTGTCTCAGCCCTCTTCAAGCTATCGCCCGTTCTTCCTCAGACTACCTGACGAAATCAGTTCATAACCTGATTCGTTTTCTGTCTCGTCACTATGAGCTGGTACTAAGTTGGGTTCAAAGCCATGTGGTTAGAGAAGGGGGAGGAAAGCGAAGAGGGGGTGGTGATGCGGAGGACTGTAATGGGGCCTTCTCTATCCAACGTGATTCACGCCGCGCCGAGCCGTGCTGCCCGGGACGGGGGAGAGGGATTGGGCTGGTTGAATGGATGGAATCTGAGTTGACGGGTTAAAGTAATCAAGAAATTGACCTTGCACATGTTTATTTGCCCTTTTTACAGCTGTGCGGTACTTCTCCTGGCTGGAGTGGTCTGCGTTGCTGAGTTGTGATGTTGCAGGAATACAGGTCCCGCACAGTGTGGTTTCGGGCTCGTAAGCAGCCTCCCTGCAGCGCACGCGGCCCAACTCCGATGGGTAGGACCAGGGAGCCCCACACGGTCATGCGCCACCCTCAGGTGTGGGCGGTCACGGCACCCTCAGGTGTGAGAGGCACCGTTTGGCGAAGCTCACGCCAACGCACCACACCCGCACCGACAAATGAGAATAGTGCCGACCTGCCGCGGGCAGCGTTGCGCGTTGCGCGAAGCGCAATGACTAATTCGATACTTGATTCTCCACTGCCGAGGGCAGCTTTGCGAGACGCGCGGAGCGCACTAACGAATTCGATACTTGATTCTCCACTGCCGAGGGCAGCTTTGCGAGACGCGCGGAGCGCACTAACGAATTCGATACTTGATTCTCCACTGCCGAGGGCAGCTTTGCGAGACGCGCGAAGCGCACTGGCTCGATACTTGATTCTCCACTGCCGAGGGCAGCCTTGCGAGACGCGCGAAGCGCACTGACTAATTCGATACTTGATTCTCCACTGCCGAGGGCAGCTTTGCGAGACGCGCGAAGCGCACTGACTAGATACTTGATTCTCCACTGCCGAGGGCAACTTTGCGAGACGCGCGAAGCGCACTGGCTCGATACTTGATTCTCCACTGCCGAGGGCAGCTTTGCGAGACGCGCGAAGCGCACTGGCTCGATCACGCGCAGAGAGAATGTGAACTGTTGTTCCTGGCTGGCGGAGCGTCGACGAGTCCCCTCTCGCGGGGAATGTGCCGTTAGAGGCTATTTGGCAGACACGGGGGGAAGGGCCCTTTGGAGGGGGTTGCAGGCCCTTCGGTGACCTGTGGGTGGCCGCCGGGGAAGGGGGAGGCGGCGGCCGTGGGCGCGCCGGCTCCGCGCGGCGGGTGTCTGCATGAGGAAAAGACGCCTGCGAGGGCTTTGGGGTGTGTACGGAACATAGACTCCCGGGCTCGAAGCCGAAGGCGAGAATGAGAAGTGGGGGGTGAATTAATTGTTCCGTACACGACGCGAACGCCCGAGTTACATTTCTGATGGGAGTGGGCATAGGCGATGCACTGCGCGTGTATATTCACCTGTGGCAGTTCATTCTTGAATCTCCGCGACGCGAAGAGAAACAAATACAATACGTTTTACGGGTGGCGTTTGTATCCAAGCGCAAACAGTTGTGGAATCTGTGTAGAGATGCACAGAACTAATTTTGCATTTTAATGAAGCTATCACTTTTGTCACAAGTCGGGCTAGTTGATCAGCAGCGCATAACTCGCGTTGAGCAATAGGGCGTGGGCGAAGCGGCGCCACACGAGACTTTGCACAAAGTAAAGTGGCGACACATTTACTTGCAGTAACAGTCCTGACATAAACACAAGCGCCGTAGGCCTTTTGTGAGGCATCCTCAAACCCGTGAAGCTCTATGGGCTGCGAACTTGGCGAGGTGCATACACACCTGGGTACCGAGATGGTTACCGCTTCTGCAAGCTGGGAAATCATAGTCTTAAATTTACAATTTATGTCTTGGGGCACACGCTCGTCCCACTGAATATTAACTTTCCACAGTTCTTGCAGTAAGATTTTGGCATGCTAGGCCGCGAGTTAAGAATTGCTTTGATTTTAGCAGTCAAAGTTGCGAGTTCTTTGAATGTGAAAATTCGATTTTGGACTGTTTTTCTTAAAATTGTCCTTTGACAGTTTTGCTTCGAGCGCGTAAAATTGGGACAAAGCGCGCGATCGCGAACTCCCTAGCTTCGGCGCGTCTTTTTTGAAAGGAAGGGCTACAATATACCGCCCTTCTGGAGAGCGCGACGTCGATTCTGCAAACACCTTTTCGCAATATTGTTCCTCGGGAGATAATGGAACATTGGTTGGTACCTCTTCAAGTTGCCAGAATTTCTGCAGTTGCTGTGAGACCCTTTCTATAGAATAAGTGAAATTAGATCTCACTGCGCACTTACGCGTGTCTGCAGTGGTTAATGGCACGTTTCCGGACACGATCCATCCCAGTTCGGTGTTCTGGAGAATAGGCATTCCCTTTGATAACGGAATTTTGCCTGTTAACATGATTTCTGCGGCAATGGCGGCGCCGAGTAAAATATCAATCGATTTTTTGACATTGAACCGTGGATCCGCAAGCGGGAGGTTTGGAGGTATTTTCCACTCCCTGCAAGCGAATGAGACCGGTGGGAGGTCTGTGGTGATAGCGGGCATTACAATGAAAGCTTCTTGACAATGCCATTGGGTGACACGCGAAGCTATCATGAGTGAAGCGATGTTTCGCGAGCTCGTAGTGCCTTTACCAACAGTTTGGATCTCAACCGATCCCGCTGTACTTGCAATGTCAAGCTGCTTGAGTAGTGCCTCTGACACGAGGTTACAATTCGAACCACTGTCCAACAGGGCAGTGCATGCATGAAGGTTACCGCAGCGGTCGCTTACTAAAATTTCAGCTGTCGGTAAAATACACGGTGTAAGGCGGCTTGAAAAAGAATTTACATTCGCACTAAACGAATTTACGTGCGTCGAGGACGGGGATTGCACCGCGACGGAGCTATTAGAATTGTTTTCTACAGCTCTCCCGGGCAAATCGGCGACACTGTTTTGAGCACCCCTAGCATTCCAGAATTCCTGTGAATGACCGTCGGGGGGCAATGTCTGGGTGCAGGTACTTGGGCCCGGTGGCCGCGAAACAATAGCCGGCGAAAAGTTTCCTTCTTCGCGGACTGCGGGCGAGCGCTGTTGGCTGCACTTGGAAGTGAAAGGCGCGTAGGTTCCTAGCGTCGGCGACTGAGCGTTGCAAATCGCAATATTTACTTTTGACTCAAAATACCCGTGCAGCAGTGTATGGTGATTGGCATTACACTGACGACATGTGAATGATGAGCAATTATGTGATTTTGAGTATTTCTTAAGGCAATTATGACACAGCCGCTGTTGACGGACATGAGAAAACCTTGCCTCTTGTGATAGTTCGCGGAATTTGTGACATTGATGAAGCATGTGCCCGTTGGCACAAAAGGAACATTTATTTCCGCTATTGTTGCTCGCATTGTTAGGTGGTCCCTGCCAATTACGGGACACGACTTGTTTGGGTTCAGGGGGCAGTTTACTGTTTTGGATAGGCGTACCGGCACTGTTAATTGCAGCGATTTTGTACTGCCGTTCGCAAAAGTTGTAAAAGTCCTTCAGTTGAGGATTTTTATCTAATGGCGCGTTTCGTTCCCATTCTTGCACCACTGCGGGAGGACAATGCGCAAGAATGCGATGAAGAATGACTAATTCACTCAAAGGAACTTCTAACTCTAAATTGTCGAGAGCCGTGGCATGGGTTTGATAATGGTCAACGAACTGTCGCCATGTTTGTGGATTAGTAGAATCCAACACGGGAGGGCATTCTAATGCGGTGATGTGGGCGGTTGCTAGCAAACGCGGATTTTGGTATCGCAAATTTAGAGCGTGCCACGCTAATGCAAAGCTATTCGGCCCACTGGGGAATTGTAAAACAATTTGTTTGCATTCTGCGGGAAGAGCTTGGACAAGGTAGTGCCATTTTTCAAGATCGGTGGCATTCTTATTTTCAATTATCAGCGCAGTAAATAGATCTTTGAACCCTTGCCAATCTTCATCACGGCCGGAGAACCGAGGACTAGGAAGCTCAGGAAGCCTGACTACACTGGACGGCATTTCATGTGAAGAGCGATGTGAGTCTGCCACAGATGGTGTAGTCTCACGGAATGCAGAATGTTTCCGTAATGAAGCATTTACCTTCGAGATTAAAGCGAAATAACGGTTTTCAAAATCGAATTCTTGTTCTGCATCTGGGAAATTGTCTGATAGCTGTTTGGAATCATCTTCGTAGGTTTGCCAAACCTTAAGGATACGTTCTTTACGAGAAACTAATTGTTCGTACGTTTCCTCATCGACTATTTCAAAGCTTTGAATAAAACGTGCCTGGTTGTCTATGATTTTAACTGCCGCCGAGCATGCGGCTTCAAGCTTTTTCCGGAGTTTTTCTGCCTTTTCTGCCATATTAAATTCTTGTTTCTAACTATGATTAATAATTAATTTCTGGACTAAGATTAGGACTCGTGCGGTACGCTAACACGCACCCGAACACCTGGGAAGAACCTTGAAAACTATGATTAAGAAATCGATCAATGACTGTGCGGGAACCTGCATTCCTGTAACATATTGAACACACGCATGCCACACACCTTATAACTAAACTTACTCACTAACAAAACTGAATTGCATCATCAAACATAAATTAATGAAAAATTTGTTTAACACTGAAGAGAAAAAGTATCATTGAATTGTCTTTGCACAAACCTAGATTAACAATAAATAGCGGTAACACTGAAGAGAAAAAGTATCAATGAATTGTCTTTGCACAAACGTAAATTAACAATAACTTGCGTTAACACTGAAGCGAAAATCAACTCTGAATTGCATATCATATAACATTTAAATTAATAATGAATTGGTTTAACACTGAGTTGACAAATAACACTGAATTGACTTTGCATTAGAGCAAAGGAAATACTACTGATTAGAATGATTACTTACAAATTGAGCTTGCCCTGACGATTACAAAATGAGTGTTCACTAACAAAGTTAAATCATATGAATCAATTGAACTACACATAGACAAGCCATGACTTTAAGACACAGATTTGAAATTAAAGATTATATCTGACTACAATAACACAAAATACACTGTTCAACATAGAAAACATTATTATCCTTTGAAACTCTGAAAAGTAAATAAGCATGTGCAATGACTAGAATTTAGCAAAAATTGTCAACTCAGATATCCCGGACGGAGGACCAACTTGGTTAGAGAAGGGGGAGGAAAGCGAAGAGGGGGTGGTGATGCGGAGGACTGTAATGGGGCCTTCTCTATCCAACGTGATTCACGCCGCGCCGAGCCGTGCTGCCCGGGACGGGGGAGAGGGATTGGGCTGGTTGAATGGATGGAATCTGAGTTGACGGGTTAAAGTAATCAAGAAATTGACCTTGCACATGTTTATTTGCCCTTTTTACAGCTGTGCGGTACTTCTCCTGGCTGGAGTGGTCTGCGTTGCTGAGTTGTGATGTTGCAGGAATACAGGTCCCGCACAGTGTGGTTTCGGGCTCGTAAGCAGCCTCCCTGCAGCGCACGCGGCCCAACTCCGATGGGTAGGACCAGGGAGCCCCACACGGTCATGCGCCACCCTCAGGTGTGGGCGGTCACGGCACCCTCAGGTGTGAGAGGCACCGTTTGGCGAAGCTCACGCCAACGCACCACACCCGCACCGACAAATGAGAATAGTGCCGACCTGCCGCGGGCAGCGTTGCGCGTTGCGCGAAGCGCAATGACTAATTCGATACTTGATTCTCCACTGCCGAGGGCAGCTTTGCGAGACGCGCGGAGCGCACTAACGAATTCGATACTTGATTCTCCACTGCCGAGGGCAGCTTTGCGAGACGCGCGGAGCGCACTAACGAATTCGATACTTGATTCTCCACTGCCGAGGGCAGCTTTGCGAGACGCGCGAAGCGCACTGGCTCGATACTTGATTCTCCACTGCCGAGGGCAGCCTTGCGAGACGCGCGAAGCGCACTGACTAATTCGATACTTGATTCTCCACTGCCGAGGGCAGCTTTGCGAGACGCGCGAAGCGCACTGACTAGATACTTGATTCTCCACTGCCGAGGGCAACTTTGCGAGACGCGCGAAGCGCACTGGCTCGATACTTGATTCTCCACTGCCGAGGGCAGCTTTGCGAGACGCGCGAAGCGCACTGGCTCGATCACGCGCAGAGAGAATGTGAACTGTTGTTCCTGGCTGGCGGAGCGTCGACGAGTCCCCTCTCGCGGGGAATGTGCCGTTAGAGGCTATTTGGCAGACACGGGGGGAAGGGCCCTTTGGAGGGGGTTGCAGGCCCTTCGGTGACCTGTGGGTGGCCGCCGGGGAAGGGGGAGGCGGCGGCCGTGGGCGCGCCGGCTCCGCGCGGCGGGTGTCTGCATGAGGAAAAGACGCCTGCGAGGGCTTTGGGGTGTGTACGGAACACCATGTGAGAATCACAGGGAATGAACAGGCCGACCAGGCGGCGAAATTGGCGACGCGGAAGCGTATTGACATTAATTCGGTACATCGTCCGATGTTAAGGCTTTCTTGAAACGATCTGTCTTTAGAGCGTGGCTAACAGAGTGGCGTAGTGACACTTTTAAACTAAGTGCGATAAAGGATTCTGTTAATCCCTGGCGTTCATCTCGCTCCTCTAGACGTGAGGATGTCATTTTAATCCGTCTTCGTATTGGACACTGCCATATTTCTCATGGTTTCCTACTTCGAGGTGAAACTCCTCCCATCTGTGACTCATGCAGGACGGTTCTTTCTGTGGAACAAGTCCTCCTGCATGGTTCGAAATTTGTTGGCAGCCGACGAAGATATAACTCCTTACGAGAGGTGCTCGGCGAAGACGATTCTGCACTCGTAAAGCTTTTTTGTTTTTTGAGAAAAAGCGGAATATATAATTTTATTTGAGAGGTAAGACCAGTGTTTTATGTTTCTTGGCCCCTTTACATCCAATTTTACGCTATATGATAAATTTTACGTGTTCGTTTTGTTTTCCTTTTGCCTTATCTACGAAGGTTATGACGAAATTTTTTAGCAGAATTAAATATAATGAATTTATTGAAAGTCCAAACACTACATTTTTACTTTCCCTTATACATACGTATGTACGAAGTAATATACGCAATATAGGGAAAGTTATGTAATGCTGCGCGAAAAAACGGCGAATTTCCGGCAGAAAAAAATTCATTGCCGGGCCCTAACGAAAAAACTGGATAAAGCCAGTTACTAAATTAAGAAAAAAGTCCCCTAACACGTGATATAGCCAGAATCCCTGTTTTATACTGAAAAACTAATTGAAAGCAAAACGTCCGTCCGTCTGTCCGGTGTATGTGAACAACACTAGCGCCTAAACCAGTCTTAGATTTTCCAAAGTGAAGAAACTTCTGTCCATCTGACCTGAGTTGAAGCTCGGATATTTTGTATAACTTCCATTAATTTTGGGGGGAACTTTACATGAAGCCCGCCGGACATTTTCAAAATTTTCTCAAAAACGGCTCCAAATTTTTTAAAAATTCTTGTGAGAATAGAGTAAAATATACTCATGAAAATGACATTGGTCCCAATTTCACGGTTAACTCTGAATTTCCATGAAAATTGCAAAAATTTGAATTTTGTTTGGCGTCTTCCTACAACCACAAAATTGCCGATAGAGACTTTTCCTTCGAATAAAATGTGTTCTTCAAAGTGAGTTCTTTCTTTAAGGTTATGTACATTTTTTTGAAAATGTTAGTAATTTAGTTAGTTAATATTGTGTAATTTTAAAACATTACCAAAACAATATTTTCTCAGAAACGGTTCCAATTTTTTCTTTAAATTGTAGAAAGGGATAGTATTAAATGTTCTCTGTGAAGTGGCATAAACGTGATATTTCTCTATTATCTTTTCTTTTAAAAAATTGCGAAAATGTAATATTTTTGACTTGCCTCTCACATGGTTAATATTTACATTAGCGGCGATTTGTTGACATTATTATATTAATGAGTACATGTGCTTTAAATAATTTCCAGTAAAATTTCTCGAGAACTCAACCGTTTCCTGCGAAAATTAGCTCAAAATTCCGCATTTTCAGAAACGCTCAAACGCATTTTTCTCAAAATTGGCTCCAATTTTTTTCCTCAGACTTTTCGAACGGATAGTGCTAATTGAACTCTTTAATATGACGCAATTCATTTTCGGGTATTTTTTTTTGTTACATGACACTACTACTGAAAAAAAAGGGCCATTGACTCTCAACCACAAACCCATGGTTAAGTGTCTTCCAGTTGTGACGATCGATTTATACATTGTGGCAATAATCGCCATAGATGACGTGCTGGTAGTTGATTGTCAAGCTAACCAACCGACGAAGGTTGGAAAATACGCGATTCTTATAACCATCAGTTGACTTCATATAACGTTCTAATTGGTTCCCGCAACCACGGGGTTCTCAACGCTTCCTCAACGCTTCGGACATGGTTGAGTTGACCAACCTTTGGCGGGAGACCAGCGCGGCCTGAGGATGAATTTGACAGCTGGAAATACGGACGAGTTTCAGAGTGTGATTAATAAGGACTCTGGAGAGAGTGTTCACTTAAGTTTCTAAAAGACGAAATATTAAGATGGATATCTGCTGAATCGATTCCAAGAGAATGCTCATTGTCACTCAATGGTAAGTGAAACATTTTTCATGTGAGGTTACGGCCACATTACTCTAATCGAGTAACAAGTATTTTTAACGTATAATTTATGATTCATTGCAGGTTTATCGTTTGGCGGTACACGAAGATGTGTGTGTGTGTGTATGTGGAGGGGAATCCAGTACTTAATTTGGAAAATGAGTGTATTCTGTTGTGAGAGTAGTTAGCAATTGTGCCGAATCTTTATAAGAAGAAAATTTTCGAATTTCTAAAATTCTGTTGAAACTTGGTTATGTTGATCATGGTATTTCGTTGTTGATGAAAATACGCAGTATATATGTTTATAAAAAGTGTTGAAATGTGTCAGAGAAGTTGTTGATTAAGACCAGAAAACTACACATGCAGAACGTTTACACAATGGGCACTGCAAAATGATGTGCAACTTGATATCATTGAATGTGTGTTTCTTGAAGGATGAGTAAATAAAGGCAGTTTTTAAACAATCAAGTTAAGATGCATGTGATTTGAATTGGACATCACAGATATGAAAACCTCAATAGACCCTATTTGATGTCAGCTTTTGGTGACATCCTGTGATGCTGTGCTTTTGAATTCTTGCAGTGTTCTTTTGTTCCGTGCTGTGTTACATACCAGCATTCACATTGAAATGTAGTGTACATAAGTGAAAAAGTTGACAACTGATTTATTTGCACTGTCATGCACTGGAATGTTTTGATGCATTTGTAGTTCATCAAATATTTATGTTTGCTATGGTTCAGCAATTTAATTAAGAAAATTGCTACCATTTTATTTTATAACTGAAGAAAATTGTGGAACTGCAAGCAATCTAATGTTCTTCAGAGATATTAAATTCCATTGCCCCTACTCTGTTTCCTTTAATAAATTAATGTAGTGTTTTGAGTAATCAGATGAGTTCCGTATTATTTTATTGCTTAAATTTATATTTGTCAAATGAGAAAATGATATCTTTCAGGATTCAAATGTATGTAAGTAAAATCTAAACTAATATTCTGCCCATGTCCATGCTTTTTTATTGTTGGTTTCAAATGGTATCTATGAATCTTAATGATTATACAAAGTGAAGCTTGACTACAAGCCTCTGTATACGAGATGGCTGGTATGTCAGTAAACTGAATGAATTGTTTTTGGGGTCCAGCATTTGTTAAAAGTATTCTTGTGATTCTGAAGATTGCATGCATTGTTGGTAATTGTCTCTTTAAAAAATTCATTAATTCGTATCATCTCTTTGTATCAAAATTAATCAATTAACTTATTGATTTTAATTTTATTTGTTTATTTTCATCTTTAAATATAAATTAATAGCGTCCTCTGCGAATAGAGGGAAGTGGTTTCAGTGTACAATAGTATATTAAAAGAATCAAGTACTCGAGCCTTCTTTATAGGAAGGGTTCATTTCTAGTTTTCAAATGTTGTGGGATTTATTTTTGCTCTTTTCATACTTGCATCAAATCAGTAATATCAGATATTTGATAATCGCTTCATTTCTCATTGAATATCAGTAAGGTATATATTTTAAAATTTGAACACAGGCTGCGACATGCCAATTGTGATGATCTTATAATTAAAACTAATTATATTTGAAACTTGTTCCACGTGGCAAGGCAAAAATTATTCAATTACATTTAGTCACATCCGTTCCCCATCATTTTTAAATTATTAATAATTTAAATACTTCAGGTATATAACCTGACGCCCAAAATAATTAATTAACTTATTTTCAATTTCAGTATAAGAATTTTAAGAATATTGTTGAAAGTCATTGTATCATTGTGCTAATGAAAAAAAACCCAGCAAAAGTGTTGAACAAATCCATGTTAAAAAGCATAATTTCTCAAACCTTACATTCCTAGACAAAATTAGTCAATTTTTAAACAAAATGACAACGAACAGGCTTAGAATATCTCAGGTTTAGAATTGTATCTCTACATTCTGTACATACTTGTTATTTGTAAAGCTATGAATGCTCATGTATTTGCACATTTTTTGATGCCAATCTCTCTCAGAAACTTGAATGTAATGCAATGTAAAATGCATATGTATGCATATTTTGTGTATTCCAGAATTTTGGGACTATTAGTTGAGTTTATGTAGTTAGGATAAACTTGTTAAAATACAAATGTGTGCCCAACACATGATGTCAAAAATTTTTTTTCAAAATATGAGGCAGTACTGTGTGATACCGCTTCTTGAGGACTGAAAACTTTTGAAAAGTTGAAAGAAAAGTTTTGATTTGGTTGTCACTATTGAAATTATATTTTCTAATATTTTTCAGTCCCTTTTTTATGTAGGACAACCACATTTTAAAAAATCCAAATTTATTTTTTATTTTGTTCAATGAAGGGTTTACATTTGAGATTCTATTTCCCTCATCAAGTGTAACAAACTACAAAATTAGTTTCCGAAGAAGAAGCCAAATTAGTGTTTACAATATTTGTTAAATTAAGGAAGAACATAAAAATCACTAAAGTTAAAAAAAATTAACGTTATACCCAATTTAATTTGAAAACTTACATCAAAATATAAAAAAAACAATTGGAAGATGTATTAAGTAAATTTTTCTCAATGTGTGTGGTTTTTATTTTTTTATTGTAAAGTTTCAGTTGTCACAGACATGCAAATTTCATGGACTCTACATTGTAGAATTTGAGTTTTTATGTTAGGAGTGTGCAGACAGGGGATGCATACACTATTTCTGATCCTTTCAATTATGTTTTATTTACATATTTTAATTATTTGCTAGTACAGATCCCTTAGCGACACACTTCTT